>CM029941.1:25105902-25120902 GCA_017639245.1 Myiopsitta monachus
ATGGACTGATAGATGGGCAGGGGAATCCTTCAAAGGTTCGTTCATACTTTTAAATTATGTGTTTGGCATTCCTAAATCATTTGTGTAATTCAATTTTACTGACATAAATTTTCGTGAAAAAAAATTGCAGTTGCCTGATAAGTATTGTTGGAGACAAATTTTCACATGGAATTAATCACATCAGAAGCACCTATATGCTCACCTACATGCTCACCTAATTAGAGAGCAAAATAAGCTCAGTGCAACTGGTTAGACCCATCATAAGTACAGAATGCACTAGGAATAGTGAATTTTCACAGACTACTCATACTCAACTAGGTAGCTCTTTAAAAAGCTCTACCAACATGATGTCAGATAACTATTTACTGAATAACTTAAAGAAAACTATGACCTGTTAGTGGATGGTCTGTGACCAGTACAATAGTTAAATTTAGCTGACACATGTAGCTCTCTTTTTCAGGAGTGGGACATAAGTCTTAAAAAGCACAGCACAGCCCTACCATGAGGGACAACCTGGAGAGAACATAGTGATAAAAGAGGACATCTGGTTTATGCCTTTAATTTGTTTCTTCTTGACAATTAAAGCAGTCTTGAAACTTATTTCCTTTTTAAAACAAAAAAAAATATTATTCTCCTTTCTTGCTTTAGAGATCCAGGTCTTACAAAAAATGCAGTACGAACCAGTGGAAAAAAAATGCAGTGGAAGAATGAAGAAGGAAGTGGACAAAAAAATGCAGAGGAAGAATAAAACCACAAAATGGAAAAGAGTGAAATTTTAGCTATTTACAAACACTGGTTGTTGAGGTTTTGACGCTACCCTTTTGGTTAACATCCAAAGACTCACAATATTATGTCTTGGTAGACACAGGCTACAAAACAAGTCACCCAGCAAGGGCAGAAAACACAGTTGTAGGTCTTCCAGTGATTCCATGGTGAAATCAGACAGAAATATCTTTTGTATACACAAAAAGAGAGGAAAAAGGAGAAATGTGAGTGAACAAGCACAAAACAATCGCTAGATTGCTTCCCACATCTCCATTATCTCAGCTGCTTTTTGACACACAGACAGTTGCAGAAGTCCGTAATTAAAATTACTTCTTCAAGAAATCTGTCTCACTTTTTCTGCACACATACGTGTATCAGCTAATTAGATTTCTAATTCACACACACTCTGCCAGAAGATTTTTAACTCTGTGATTTACAGCCACAGACAGCGAGTCTGGGTTTGTGCGAGACTACTTACACCACAGCAGGGCACTAAGTATCTTAAAATGAAATATAGAAAGGGGAAGGCTCCTAAAATAATAAATGGGCCTATTTTTAAAGCTCCCATGGTGCTGCCCTGTGTTCCTTCACACTCCAGACTTCTCCATTCCCATGTCAGGGCGTTTCATTCCATTGGATTTTTACCAAGACCTAGCATTTTCCTCTGAGAAACACTGGGAAATTTTCTTTATCATGTAGGCCTTGCTGCTGGATTTGGACACGCTAAATGAAGATTGTCAAAAGTCACCACTGTCAGATGCCAAGGTCAGTGTTATCTCTATCAGCCTGAGGGGAAATGTAATTCCATTTTTCTTTCCGCATATCTCATACCAACTTGAAACACAATTTGAAATGTTGCCCACATGTTTTAAACTTATTTTTTTTATTAAGCTGACATCTAAAGTCCATCTTTGTAAAGAATTACAGAGGGCATCTTGAAAGCAATGAGAATGGTGCATTTAGAACCCCTTTTATGCTGAAGCTTTAATATCTTTTCTTTCCAAAGCATGTAATCACTAGTTGCACAAATTGTGCTATGCACCATTAGCCCATTGTTTTCAATATAATACTGTTGATTCCAATACTGATATAACTAAATCTTTCATCATATGTGTTCACCAGTAGACCTAGGAGAACATATTGGCTGAGTAAGGGTTTTTTCACGACAGGCTGCAGAACGGAATCATTAAAACCAACAAGTTAGGGATGTTGGAGGTAGTATCAGCTTGTTACCTTTTATCTCCACAGAAGGAAGTATCAGAAGAAAGAACCTCTCATGTTCTCTCTCTAGACTTGGAGAATCATGTTGTTTGCTGAGGCCTTCATTTCAGCTTTTCCCTAAGTGAGAAGCCAAATACATCAATCATGGAGTCATAGAACAGTTTAGTTTGGAAAATGCTTTTAAATTCACTGAGTGAAACCATAATCCCAACACTGCCAGGTCCAACACTAAACCATGTTCCTAAGTGCCACATCTACACATCTTTTAAATACCTCCATGGGTGGCTTCTGATGATTGATTAACAAGATTATGTACCCCATTGGAGACAACGATGTTCTTAAGACCGCTTTTGCAAGTGCCTTCAAGTTGTTAATCCTTTTGATTCATCTTCACACTTTTCCTTCGACAAGCATATGAGTGTCACTGACAGCTTAACCTCAACTAGTGGCATGTAGTCTTCTTTCCCGTGAAATCATCAAAGCATGGGAGGAGAAGACCTAACTCTAGGAGAAGGTAGTGGTTAGTTATCCTGTGGTTAGTGAAGGTTACTGGCAGCCAGTAGGCATGGACTCCTCACCTACAGCTTGTCCATTTTCCTTTTGGGTGTTATCCATATAAAAGAGGAAGCCAATGATGCACCCACTTCAGGACTCACACTGGAACCTGTGGACAGAAAGTGCTACTACCTGGACTGTTCTTTTCTCAACCCATGGGAGTTACATTCTTTCGATTCTCCTCCCCATCACTCTGGGAGCAGGGGGAGGAAGGGAGGGGGTGAGCAAGTGGCTGCGTGGTTCTGAGTTGCCAGATGAGCTTAAACCACAACACAAGAAGAAAAGAAAAACAAAACAAAACAAAACAAACCTACGAACACGAAAAGTATAGAAAACGGTATTTCATAATTTTTCTCTACAACAAAACTCCCTGGAAACAAGCCAGTCTTTAGCTACCCAGGGTATTTTGTGGTATTAAAAGGTAAAAAGGTAAAAAGGTTGAAATACTTCAAATGCAATTACAAAACACACTTTTCCGCAGCATGGTAGTGCCATATCCTCATTAAATGAACTGCAAGCAGCAAATGGCACTAGAAGATGTGTAACTTTGGCCTATTAAATACAACCACAGAGCAGAGTATTTTATTCTAGAAAAATAAATAAATCTTAGTAGTAGCATTAGTAAGCTAAGCTGTACTCTGTAAAAATACATAAAAAATATATGTAAAAATGAATCTCAGTCCATAAAAACTTTCTGCTGCGTTTAGCCCAGGACCACATTTTTAGACACAAGGAAATAAGAAATTGTGATGCTGTGTGTCCTCATTATATTAAAACACAGTGTTATTTGGACCACTTGTGTTCCATTAGAGTGCTGTGCATAAGAAAGTGTTCATGCTGATACAAACAAACAGTCCAACATTGCCTTTCATGAAATTACAGTAGCTGATTTCATCTGTTGCTGCTCATGGCAGAGAAAGATAACTAATTAACAGAGAATTCCCTATGAAAACATAATTCTAAACATTTTGGCTTCACCTTTCAGCAGATGGATGGCAAGAGATACTACTGGAAAATTAATCAAGCCAATTGAGGGATGAGGCTCTCTTTTTTTTTCCGTACAGCAGATATTTTTGTCATCATGCTAATAAATCTGAATAAAATCCAGCATTAACATGTCTGAAACAGTAGCCCAATAAAGTTCGACTGCAGTGTCCACAGTTAAACCTGACTTTTTCAGAAAAGCTGAGCATCCAGCTGTTTCCATTAATTTCCTTCCAGGGAAGGAGCCACATAGAGCACAGACGAAGGAGGGTGGAGCATTGCTTAGGCTTCTGGAGAAGAAGCCAAGTGAAAGAGTTCATTTAGGCCAATTGATCGTATATCCAAACATTTTCAGCCAAAACTTCAGCGAGGATCATAATTCTTTGTTCCTGTGCCACCTTTTATTTTCTGTATTAAATGGACAAAGACAACATATTCCCCTGACGTGACCCTGGAAATCAAGACAGCTGCGTCTAATCCCCTGGTGCATGGCTCTGAACAGCCAACCCAAGTATTGCTTACTTTGATCTACCTTCCTAAGGAAGCAGCCTGCCCTGCTTATTAGGGGAGATGTGCGGTTTTCACAGTGCCCACTCCACCAGAATCCTGGGGCTCCACTTTGTCAGCAACAAAGGAAAGACCCAGAGGGAGCTGAGTGGAAAATATGGACAAGTCCCCTATTCTCTCTCTCCCTAAAATGCAAAGCTGAACAATCATCTCTTACTTTCTTTTGCATCCAACAGAGCTTTTTTTCTGGTGCTATGAACAGAAAGATGAGAAATCTCTAGAACTACAGCTGTTCCCCATAAGCTACTGCCTGTGGTAGTCTGGAGAAAGGCTGGAGAGCAAAGCTGAGGGACCACCATACATGTGGTACTTACTCCTGGAGTATGGTCAGATAGATCTGAATTCTCTGGGATGAGCAAGAGACTGGCAAGCGCTGCTCCTGGATGGATGTACTTAAAGAGATGCTTGTGATTTTAAAAAGATAATAATCCTGCATTCTGTCACCAATTCCAAATGACTTCTACATTTTAGAGTGTCTCACACGTTCCTGAGCTTGTGGCTGGCAAACACCTGCTACATGTGTTTCTTTCTGCAGACATAGATCCATGTATAGCAAGCTTACAGCTAGATTGTTGGAACTCAGTGAAGGCTCATCCATTCCTTCCCTACTTCTGCAGGCTCTTGGCATTTCCTAATTAGCATGGATTGTGAAGTCCTCCAGATCATCCTCTTTAAGCTCAACAAGGCACATCTGCAGAAGATGATTTGGGTAAGCCTGGGGTGTTCACAGGTGCTATGGCTCATGTAGAGATACATGATTTGGCAAGCACTAAAATCTTTTCAAAACAGTTGCAAACAAGTGGCAAGAGAACGCAGAAGCTCTAGAGTCTCCCTAAACCAGCATGCATTTGAAAGATATTCTTACTGAACTTCATTTCAGTTCACTAACTATAGTATTGAGATTGGTGATGTTTAGCACTGTTGGTAAGAAGTAGAAAATGTTGAATATTATTAAATAGAAAGAATATTATTGAAGCAGAAAGAATAGATGATCAGGATTTTAAACACAATGGTTATCTGCACAAAATTGAGAGGAAAATGCCTCACCAAATAAGAACTGGAACTGTCTATGACAATTATGTTTCATCCTACTGTGACCCCACACAAAGATATGCTGATGTTAAGCAGCTTTTTTGAAGGTGCATTGAATATTTTTCTTCTTTTCTTCTGGCACAAGAGAGGGAGAGGTAAATAAGTACACATTGTAAATGGATTTTCAAAGTTTAATATATTTAGCCTTATATTTTTATCTCAATTTCAGCTGAATTCTGAACTACCAGGATTTTCAGAAGCATGTGTTTTTGGCAGTTACAGCATCCATCACATTCCCTACAAATAGATAATCTTATCTATAGCTCAAGTTTAACACAACTTTTCACAGCGGGGATGAAGTATGCCTATGTGTATGGTGGAGGAGATTATTATTAATGTGCTACATGGACACTCAGGAGAAAATTTAAGAGAAGATATTGCTGTGTATTTTTTCTGGTTTAAAGATATGGCACATCCAACCTAAATATTTTATGTCATACATTATAGTCAGATTCACCCCTCAGTGTAGTTGCATCGAGACACTTTGAGCAGCACAGAAGTACTGCAACATACGGGTCTATCAAATGGACTTGAATGAATTTTGCAGGATGATGCAAAAGAAGCTACTATCTCCAGCAGTTCGCCCCATCACCCACTCCACGAGTTTGTCTGGCTTCTTTTACAGTTTTCTGTCCTCTTCTTTCCAAAACCCAGCCTCCTTTTGGTTTCCAATACCTTCACTTACCTATCCCCATATTTTTCTACCCCATTTGTTAATTTAATCAAATGCAGCTTACACCTGCTGAATATAAATACTTACAGCCAGTGATCGTTGTTTTTTTCAGTGTTTTGTTCTGGCAAATTTAATCCTTCAACAGATATTGCTGCACAGTCATTTGTTCAGAGATGTCCAAGAAGACTTGTCCTTGAGGCTGACTCATTTCCACTGTTCACAATAGAAATGGGAAGATGAAGCTTCCCTGTTTTCTGCAGTGATGGAGAGAAATAGTGTGAGAAGCCATGGTGTTGAACGGCACTACCTTTTATAATCTTGGTCATACTAAGACCAGTACATGTCACGTGGTATTTTTGAAACAATCACACGATCACATAACTGGAAGCAATATCAAACTCAATGATAACAGTAGGAATTTGTAAACATTTTGGAAGAGTTTATAGAAAATAGCTGGGAATTTGGACATTACTATATAAAATGTGTGTGTGTATCTTTAGTTGTGAGCATCATACAATAATTCAGTGACTTCTAACGAGATGGACACAGAAAATATCTTCATGGCTTTCTGATTAGGAAGAATCAAAAGAGATTTCGTATGGCTGCTCATTTTCTTATTGTATCCATTTTTATTAGTATTAACAGATATGTTTTGAAATCTCAGATAAAAATACATTTGCATGCAATAGTAAAGGCTCTGGTTTGAGGGAGATAGATACACTGTATTTTTTTACCCATGACAGAAATGTGGAGTGCTTATTTTAACTTAGAAATGCAATTCAGCTTCAATTTTGGTACCACAAGAAATGAAGCTTCATAGCCCTGGAAACAGAAAAGGCTTTTTTACACAGATGAAGCATGTACCAACTCAAAGAGGACTTTCCTTCAGATGTTCATTACTGGCTCCACATTATGGTATTGCTGAATTATGAATGTTGGACTTGATGCCTGTGCCATTCATAATATCTTTGCTCTTTTTTATTGCAGCTTTATGGGGATAAGGTGGAAGAGAAAACTGATTGGAAGGGTTGCTTTGTTTTGGGTAAAACAACTGTTAATTTTTTCATGGACTGTTTGCTTATTTTCTTTGTCTTCGTCTTTGTTAAAATTTGAGTGCTATGATCATGTTATATGGTAATTGTCTTCTAGGGATCTAATCCTGCAAGTGTATTTACTAGTCACATTCCCTCTTGCACCAGCATTTTGGTGCTACTTGAGAGCCCCAAATTTTTCTCTGAGAAATAATATGGGGTGTTTAAAGAAATAGTGTATTCAAACCCCCAGGAAAGGGTGGCTTTTCTTCGGATTTCTGTCTCACATCCTCAATTTCCAAATTTGACTCCTAGTTAAGGGGTACCTTCAGAGGAGACTCCACTGCACCAGCATGTCTATGTCTCACACCCCCGCATCACATCCTGTCCCTCCTTCCACACACAACATCCCTGTAACCCAGGTTAACCCTGAGGGGTAGCATGAAAGCAAAAATAAATCAACAGCTCTCATTTTGAGTGCCAGATGGCTGTATACATGTATACATGAGGCTCATCTTCCTGTATTGTTTGAGACTAAGAAGCCTGTGATTTTAGATAGTGCGCTTCAGCAGCATAACACTTCCTCTTAAACATTTATATTGCTCCTATGAGCTTCACCTGCTTTATAATCTGCACATGAGTTTACTTGTTAACAGTTCCCTAGAACTGTGGTTACATAAATAATAGAAGATGATACAGCAGCCACATGATGATATTTTAAAAGCTTAGAAATAAAAATGTCATGGAAGAGGAAACACCTTTTACTGATTTCAGACTCTCTTCCTCAGCTGTAACTGAAATAGGGTTCTTTTTTTTGAGCTGCTTTTCATATACCCTTTTACAGTCTTCTCTCCTCTATTATAGAAGAGAGAAGCTTTCTAAAAGCTGGGATCCTGCTCCACCAAGGACATAGACATGTACCTGGCCATGCTGGCTGCGAGAGGTCAACTTTTCACCATTGCAGTACAGCGCTGCAACCATTTACGTAGGCTGAGCCCGGAAAACAGTAGGTGCTTGAACAGTTGAGGCAGAAGCTGTGAAGATCCAAACCAGTGTTTAGCACCCCAGGGTCACTTGTGCAGCACTGTCCAAAGGCTCATCCAGAATCCTAGAGCACCTAAGGTATCTAAGGTTTCATTTTAAGAAAAGCATTTCTTAGGGAGTTAATTGAAGGTATATGTAATAGGATTCTTCCAAATACTGTTTCAAAGAAAAGTAATACCCATGCCTACCACAAGGAAAACAAACTTGGTTAGAGACTTATATGTCCTTACTTCATCCAGCAACCAGCATTATACTTGAGGTCTCATGGTTTTTTTCATTTATACAAAACTGACTGGGTGTTGGGTGCAAGGACAGCATAAGTTCAGGACTTTTGCATGAGCTAGTTTGCCTTTGGATAAAAACAGCAACCTGCCCAGTTTCCTGCTTATCCAAAGATGCTTCCCTATCTATTCTGTCCTCTGGTAATCAGCTGGATTTGGTACTTGATCTTCAAGCAGCATAGGTTCAGCCAGAGTACACGTGTATTTTTCATGGGAAAAGGGACATTTCTGGAGAAGAATAAAGGAGAATAGTCATGGGGAAAGAAAAGTGTGAAAGAGCTGTGAAGCAAAAGTGAAAAAAAGAACACCAAGGAAGAGAATGAAATAGCTAAACATATCAGGAAGGGAAAACAAATAGAACTCTAGGTCTAGGATATGGCTTGGAATGCCAGAATATCCATAGTACATCAGTGTAGACTAGCCTGGCACAGCACGTCTCCATAAGACACAGCACAGAAAGTGTTCTCAGAAGGGTTTTGAGTGGGGTGAATCTGTCACCAGAGAAAAAAATAAACTTAAAAAAAATAAATAAAGAGCTTCAGCTCTCTAGCCTTCTCACCTTCATGTTCATTGGATCCCTACTTCATTTCAAATCACGACCATTACCCCCCACCATCTCCCACCCTCACAAGCACCAACAAGGTGGAGGCATGGAAGAGTTCAGTGGTTTGATCAAAGACTGATACCATACAAATGTTAAATAGAGATGTGTGACGTGCATGTCATCATCTTCAGCCCATCATGAAACAAGGCTTCGGGAAATGGTTCCTGTGTCCCCCCACGGGTGCATTTTATTATTTGATGGTGATTCCAACCCAAGCTGTGTGTAAATGGCTTTCAAAGCCAAACATAAATGTTGCATGAAGGGAGATGAATTTATGTTGACCTTTACTGAAAATGTGCTGTGAAACAAAGCACTTAAGCATTTAGAGTCTGTTACATCTTCACATTATACACGTCCATGTTGATGGGGAAAGTGCTAACCAACCGAAGTTACAGTCAAGAGCTGGAGTGTGTAAAACTCTTCAGAGAAATATATTACATCCCCAGTTCAGCCTCTGCAGCTTTTCTCACCCTGTGTAGCTGAGGATCTAGAAACCAAGGGTAAAGGATATCACTAGCAGGGGAGAGGGAGGGTATCAGGATCTACAGGGTGACCTTCGGGACATTCCTAAAGCCTCACCAGAAGGGAAGGAAAAAAGAGAAAAAGGGCATCTCCCACCACTACCACCCAGCACACTGCCTCTCCCCGGTAGTGGGCCAGGAAGACAATAAAGCAGGGATATCCTGTGGCCAGGCCTGTTTCTCTCCTCCCTTCCCACCACAAACTAACCCCCCTCACTAAGGCCGGGCATCCACCGTGGAGGGGCCGGGTCCCTCGGAGTCTCCAGTCCCCCCTCTCCCTGCCGGCCCCTGCTGTGTGGATTCACGTGTCAAAGATTTGAGATGTTAACTACAGCAAAAAGCGAGCCCTAAAGTCCCTGCTGCATGATGAATGGGTGCTGGGCCAGCATCTTGAAATCTATGCTTTTGCTTCTCCTTAAACACTTTAAATTGACAGCGCAATAGATCAAACACTTTTACTGAAAGGAGAAGCTTTGGCAATTTAATTTAAACAAGTGCACACTTATCAGTATCCCAGTCCCGTGTACCACCTCCCGCTATTACCCCTTCCCCTTTGCGAGCAGGAGCCGGGAAGGGGTGACCGGGCGCGGCGATGGGGGCTTAGAGCGCCCCTCTTCCGGCAGGCCGGCCGACCGCCATCACTCCTTCCTTCCTTCTCTCCCTCCCGATTCCCCTTCCTTCTCTTCCCTCCCCCGCCTCTTCTCCGGGTGGAGAAGTTGGCGCTCTGCCCATTCAGGCATTCAGCGTCAGCTCCTCAGGGATCAGCAAGCAAAGTCACAGTCTGCACAAACAGAGCTTTCAAATTCATAAAATTCATAGGATTTTTCACAAATGAATGAACACAATTTTCTACCAATTTCCTCATTATGCAAATATGCAAAATATCAAATTTAGGCCAATTAGGGTCCTCCACAGTCCCAAATTCACCCGTTTAAGCCATAATTGCAGAAACTATCAAATAATTACGGTCGCTAATTGGAAATATTTGTGACAGATACAACAAATTCTTGCACAAATTACATTTCATTCTAGGAACCACTGCGCGCCACTGAAATTTTATCGAAGTCTAATTTAACTTACATAATGAGTTGAATTGAGTACTTGTTATCAAATTTGAGCAATTCATAGCCCCGTAATGTGGAATGATCAAATAAATTAAAAGGGAATTTATTCAATATTTTGTTGCGATCCTTTTTTCAAAACCATTGCTATTTTGTAGGGAATTTCCTTCTCCTGCTCTGGCTGCCGAGGTGGGTGACATGTGTCATAAAAACCCCAGCAGCAGCCGGAGAAGCAGCAGCAGCAGCAGCCAAGTGTCCTGAGAGCTGACAGAAGATAAAGGGCAACATTTCCAGTTATAGCTTCTTCCCCCGCACCATCACTCTTCCTGCAGATGGAGGGAGAGGGATCGTAAAATGCGCGCTCTTACTTTGAAAAATACCTTCGACTCCTACATCATTTCATTTCTCTCTTTTTTCCACCTTTTTCTTTCTTCTCTCTCTTTTTTTTTTTTTTTTTTTTTTAACCTCTTTTCCCCCCCTTTATTTTTTTTAGGTAACGCTTCAGGATGAAAGAGGAGCAGAGAGGGAGCCCGGGGTGGCCCGGCCGCGGCCCCTAGGCACGAGGCTGTGCCCCCACCCAGGGATGGAATGCGGGTTGCACCTTTCGGAGGGATCAGGAGGGGGTGAGGGTGGTAGTCTCTCCCTCTTGTCTCCCTCCCACATGTGTGCCCACGAACACTCGTGATCGCGGCCGGGGTGCCGGCTCCTGCTCCGCTGTCCGAGCCGCCGTTAAAGAGGAGTCCTTGTTCGTGGCAGTGTGTGCACAGCGCTTTGTGTGTAGCCCAAGGATTATATACCCGCTCCTGCAAGCTCGGGGGGGCTTCGGGTGAAGGACCACGTAAGATGCAAACTAATGCTATGCATTTGTACACAATAACTGGGTATAACAGATAATTATTAAATACATACTTCGGGCTTGCGCATCAGACATTATATACAACCTATATTTATATCTATACCCCTTGAGTTCCCCTCCAAGAAGAAGGTCAGCTCCCTGGACACGAACATTTATTTTTCTTTCTCACAGCATACACACACACGCGCACATTTTTTAACTGCCTGTGGCCTCGTTGGTGGATTATAAATGTCTCCTTCTCGCTGTGATTTGTTTAATCCGTGGAAATGGTGCTGGTCCTATGTAAACAAGCCAAGTGCGGAATGAAGGCAGTCACCCATGCGTGGCCAGCCTGCCTATTTGTCAGAAAACCTTCATAAATACTGAGCCGGGGCTGGGCAAGGATGTGATGTCTCCATTTTTGCCAGGAAAGGGCATGGGGAAGACAAAGCGAGGCAGAGCGCCGTGTAACCTTTCAGGGAGAGGGAGAGCGGTGCTCCTTCCCTCTCTCCCTCCCTCCTGCCGGAGCCGGGGCCGGTCCGGCCTCGCCGCCCCGGGGCAGGGAAGCCAGCACCCAAGAGGCAGTGCAATAAAGCCCTGACAGTTTGCGAGAGTCCAGCCTACACATCCTGTGCAGAATGACACACCAAGCCCGAGGCGCACAATGGTTCTCTTTTCTCTTTCAGGGTTTTCCTTTTGGTTGTTTTCTGTTGGGTTTGGAGTTATTTTAATTACAGGGTGAGCAAGGGTGGAAAGGTGACATCTTCTTTTGATGTCCTTCACTTCAGCTTCCACCGTCTTCTTATTCCCTGCAAACATATAAAAAAGATTTTTTTTTTTTTGAGGGTGGGTATTTCTTTCTGTTAACGTTTGTTAATCTAAAATGTTGCGCGATTGAGCAAAATCTTAGTTGTTCTCAAAGTCTGCCTTACTGTGGCCTTACGAGAACTTATTGTGCCCACCGTATTATTTATTTATTTATATTTTACTTGGGGAAAAGCTCCCGTGCGCCTAATCAGATGATCAGACACTTTATAACAAAAGCAGTAATTACTTCTTGTAATTATCATGCCCCTTATTTATTAAAAAAAAAAAAAGAAAAGAAAAAAAAAGAAAAGAAAAGAAAAAGTGAGAAAATGTCTAGTATTAAAACGTGAAAGCAGCTATTAATCAAACCTTTACACCTTCTTTAACTCAGGCGTGATGGTGGGTGTTATCATAAATCTACTCTGATAGTAACACAAGAATAATGAGTTCAGTAATGATACCGATGATGATGATAATGATTTTAACCAACAAAGAATGGTGTAGATTTATTGCTAATAATGTGGTACAGGAACCTCTTCATTAAAATTACCTATATGTACTCCTCACTGTTGAAAAGGAGATTACAAAGAGTAGTTTTACGTATTACCGCAGCCCCACGCAGCCGCCGGAGGGAGGCTGCGGGCACTGCCCGAGGCCCTGACCTCTAGTGCAGCCGCGCCGCCGGGGTTCGCCGCCAGAGGATGGGGTGGCCCTGCCCAGCCGTACGGTGGGTCGCGGAGGCCCACCGAGAGGAAGGGCTTTCGCCTCCCTCCCGGCCAGGCTATGCCAGGCCATCACAGGGAGGTGAGGGCAGGAATGTCTGCCGGAGACCTCATTTCTTGGGGCCTGCCAGCCTCAGGATGCCCTGCGAGTGACCTTCCCCACTCACGGAGAGGCAGTCAGTTAAGGATGCTGGAAGGAAAACTAAAGCCACCCGAGCCGTGGGTGCCGCCGTGAATCTCGGCGGAGCTGGCTCTGAGTCCCCTGCGGTGCCGGCCTCCCCTTCGGCTCCCGCACCCTGCCTCCCACTCCCAGCCTGCTCCCGCACCGCATCTCGCCTGCCGGCTCCGGTCCCATAACGACACGGGGAAATCCCATCCCCGCGCGTCCGCCCTCCACCAGACCGCGGCGTGTACGCGCCCACTGTTAAACGCTTCTCCGGTTTTCTTAAAACGCCTGACCCACGTCCCTCGTACCGCCGGAAAGCAAGCCGCGGCTGTATCTGCAGCGTCCGGCTCCTAGCCTGCTTGTAATAGGGAATTTTCAATGTTAAAAATGCTAATAAAATTGATTCAGGTAAGATGTGCTTAATAAAATAGTGGCATAATTACAGTTTGTACATAATAATACATCTGTAGTATTGTACCCTTAACTATGAGTTATGAAACCAGTTTATAAACCAATCAGCTACGTAGGATTTTTTTTTTTAACCAAGACACTATAAACACTGGTTTTAAATGTCCTAATTAGTAACTTGCTCATTAATTAACTTTCTGATTAATTGTGTAGCAATCTAATTTGTAGATGAGGCACTTAAACAGTGATACCTTGTAAGTCTTTCGTCTTTAAAATTCGTAATTAGAATAGAGTTTCACAACCGGCCGGCCTGCAGGCATGGAGGGGGGTGCCCTGCGGGGAGGGGAGGGGGGAGGGGGAGGGGAGGGGGCTGAGAGGTGATTTGTACTACCCCGATCGAAGTTTGGTCCCGCTGGGTGATCCTGCGGCGCTGCCCCACACCCCAGGGTGGGGGGTCAGCTTCACAAGGCAGGGCTGTTTCCGAGAGGGGGTCTCGGCACAGTATTTCCTGCTCCCAATCGCCTCTCTCCCCTCGTGATGGCTTGCGGAGAGGTGTGTCTCGTCCCCCCGTCCCCGTCCCCCCCCCACTTTCCCTACCCCCATGCCCACTGGCGTCTGATCCGCGAGGGGTGATTTAATACTCCGGACCGCGGGATGGTGGCAAGAGCACATTTAAATCACTGCCTGGCCGCTATTGTAATACCCCGCGGCGGTGCCATTAGCATCAGAAAGCCAGGCACTGTCATGAATCGCTGTTTTCCACCAGAGCCATTGTGGCCCGGGTTTGTCTCCGGTCCCAACCTGCAAAAGCCTTTAGCCCTTATGGCAGATCATTCTCTAAGTGAATAGAGATGAAGGCAGGGATATTAAGTGACTCTATAAAACATCCCGGACACAATTGTGTGATTGATGGAGGACAAAGTGGGAACAGCAGGACACGGGATCCTGGGAGAAGCAGCCCTGTCAGTGCGAGAAACCCATCTCTGGAAACAGCTTCTCCTGGTGGAGTTTGCAGTCTATTTGTATGAGTAATCAGCTGATACCCCTCTCTGTCAGCCGTGTTTACTCACTGATTTTCTCAACAAGACAACCATTGACACTGGATGGATGGGGCTAATCTGGCGCAGAACTGGCGGCTTTGCAGAGGCTACAGGTCGAAAATAGAGCGCCGTGCCAGCTTCACCTCGCCTAATCTAGCGGCTAATATTTATTAGAGCCAATTTAGACCGCGCTCCCGCAAAGAGCAAGGAAAGGCCCGGGTGCAATTAATAACACAAGCAACAACAATCGCCCGGTACATCCACAAATAAAGGACGCAAAGAAACCCGGGAGAAGGGGTAGCCAGGGGCAGCCCGCGCCAAAAAGGGGGTCTGGGCCTCTCAAATACAAAACCAAAACCCACTCCCAAACAAAACCCACGAACCCCAAAAACCCAGAAGGGAGAGAGGTGAGACAGCCGTGAGCTCCACCTCTCCCTCCGCGGGAGTCGGAGCTCTGCTGCCAGCGGAGCCAGCGCAGCAGCCGCGGGTCCGTGCGGAGAGGGGCGCGGAGTGGCGCCCCATGGCTTGCGGCCGGGAGCTCGGCCGGCCCCTGTCCGTGTCCCCGCTCTCCTGGCCCCGACCCCCTCTCTGCCGAGCCGGCGGTAGCTCCTTGCTAATTGCTC
>CM029941.1:25125902-25165902 GCA_017639245.1 Myiopsitta monachus
GCATATTATTAAATCAAATAGTGATAGAAGAACAGATTTTATAATATTTTTCTAAAAAGCTAAAATTTCCTCTCTTTTTGAGTGCTGCTGCTTTCCTTCGATCTTCTTTTTTTTTTTTTTTTTTTTTTTTTTTTTTTTTTGGTTAAGATGAAAAAAAATACTCCCAAATATGACCCACTTCTAACCGTGTCCTTTCTTGAGGACTGCTTTCAATTGCTGGGGCTGTGTAATCCTGGGATTACTTTGCCACTAATCCCTCCCATTGCTAAGAATCAGCAGTTTTACACCTATATTGATCTCAGGGGCTGGCTTGGCTTCAATAAGAGCTATGCATTTGCATGTAAAAGCAGACTTCATCTCTTTTAGAGGCTTACTATCCCAATACAATAACCAGCATAAAACCTACTTAAGCAGATTGTGTAGCAAAACGGCTTTTTATTACAGAGAAACATAAACCACAACTTTCTTTAGTTGTTCAGAACTGGTTTAGTACAATATCAGAATAAATTTTATACATTCAAGGCTGGCCTCATACAGAGAAACATCAAGCAATTACTTTAACATTTCAGGGATTTTTTCTGTTTTCTTTAAGGAAAAGAAGCCAGAAACCTGACTGGCCTTGTTCAGCAGTCTTTAGTCAAAGGCTCCAAAATATTTCAGTGAATTTTGACTTGAATATAGAAATAAATGGTCTAGCATGAATCCTCGTCTACCAGTGTTTCCACTGAAGCTGGGATTTCCACTAAACTTAGCAAGTGGGGGGCTTTCCCTTCTTTTATTTAAAATGTAAAATTTTGCCTAAGTTGAATGTGCAAAGGGAAATTATTTTAAGCAATCAATCCCAGTTTAAAGGCAAAGTGATATTTGAAACTGAGTAAATGTTCTGTTTTCATGCACAATCAGTCATTATGCAGTTTTTTAATACAGATTTTCCCCATGCTTCCTCTAGCAGTATTCTTCCCTATATCTATTTCATAGAATTCTAAGAATTGCTGTCATGCACCAAATTCATTTCCCCCTGAGGAAATACCTAGCGGCATCTCATGTTGAATTAAAACCACCATATTTAGTAAAAACAAAGAACAGTTAGTCTCAAGGGCTTTTTTTTTAGAGCATTATTTAAGTTGGAGTAGAAGTTAGGCTGGAGATTTTTGTAGCATCATAGAATCATAGAATAGTTCAGGTTGAAAAAGACCTTGAGATCATCCAGTTCCAATGCCCCTGCCATGGGCAGGGACACCTCCCACTAAATCATGCCACCCAAGACTGTGTCCAACCCAGCCTTGAACACCACCAGCGATGGAACATTCACAACTTGCCTGGGCAAACCATTCCAGTGCCTCACCACCCTCCCAGTAAATTTCTTCCTTATATCCAATCTAAACTTCCCATGTTTAAGTTTGAACCCATTACCCCTTGTCCTCTCACTACAGTCCCTAAAGAAGAGTCCCTCCCCAGCATTCCTATAGGCCCCCTTTATAGGTTTCTTTTTGGTTTATCTTTGTTTTGAAGATGCTGAATTCAACACATCCAAAGCCTGATTTTGCACTCTGATGTTAGGTATCTGAAATATTGGAATTAGGACCATGGCATGTGCAAAATTGCTGTTTAGTGCAATACATGCTGCTGTTAGATACAGCAAAAGTTATTAGAGGAAAAAAGAAACAAATAAGGTTTTCAGTTATTCTGATGTGGAATATAGTATTTAGAATTAAAACCACGATTTGTACTGTACCTTCCAATGATGTATTTTGCCTTTACCTTCTCTGATTCTGCTTGTGAACTCGTCTTCTCTGAATGAAGTAACTCTATGAAAATAAATGAAATGCTTTTAGATTTGCACCAGTAAAACCAATTGACGTTAATTTTAAGTTACTTAGTTTAAAACAGCATCATTACAGTATTTTAATTAATACAGTAAAAGTAGGCTCTTCTTCTACAGTGTTAATTGGGAAAATTAGACCTTTTAGATTTGTTTTGTGAATCTTTCTGAACTTGAAAAGAAACACTGATTCTGTCCACTGCCTGCAGACAGGCAATCAATCAGTGAGCACGCTTTCAGTTCCAGCTCAGCTCCTGCTTACAATGAGTAGAAACCTGTTACAATAACCTCAGTCACCACCATACAAATAGGATCAAGCTATTTGGGACTAGTGAAAATTAAAAACGCAGCCAACAAGGAGAAAAAAAATCTCTTCACAAAAGAACAATGAACTATATAACTAAATACAATTCTGCTGATCACTAATAAACACTAATTGTTCTTCAATATAACAATACCTCTCTTTATAATACAGACTTCAACGAGTATATTTTAACATTTTTGTTTAATAGCCTGCATCAGTCATGAATAGGAAGCACACTTCTTTCTTGACATTTTCCAGTAAAATTCCCCAGCATATTTTACAAGAATCTGACTTTTAACAAACGCTCACATCTATTATTTATTACGATTAGTCTTGTCCTTGGATCTTTCATTTGCTTAAGCTGATTTATTATCCATAGTGTTCCAGATGTTTGATGACCATTTGATTATTTGCTTAGGTCTGTACCGATGTGGAAATTAGTAACAGTACATGTAACAGTAATTTGGGGTTTGTTGAATTTCATAAAGTTTTTTTGTGAAACTTTAATATTTAACAGTTTAATTTTTCAGTTTAAAGTAACTGCAATTTTATTCAAAGATAAATAAAAATATAAGGGGAGGTAATAAAAATTACTGTGTATAAACAAAGCTATAAAATAAAAGCTATTTACTATACAGCTGGCTCAACTAGCGCTGGAGTCTATACATAATTCCTGGAGAAAGTCTCTTTCATATCCATAATGTGTATTGTACTAACACGAATAGAAACACCAAGCAATAGCGAACATAAAGTGTTTATACAGATTTCACGCTGCATAAAACGTGACAGACATTGAGTGGAAAATATATCCTTCAAAAATATATTCTGGCACCATATTACTCATATGTAAAAGTGAAGCATCCCTGGTTTCTGAAAGCTGGGAAACAGCATTATTCATCAGCTAATGTGGTGCATCGCCGAATCCCTGCAACTGCTTCACTTTTGCCTGTTTATAAACAGGCTAAAAGTATTTTTCCACTTTTGACTCCAACGCACATCTTAAGTGTCATTTGCCCATCAGGCATAACTTCAGATACTAACATCTTGATTCTCATTTTTCCTTTCTTTGATGTACCTCTACTAAAATCAGTGAGACGACTCTTGAGCAGAGGTCAAAGCTGATCTTGAAGTCTAAAAGACTGGCAACACCTTGGTGACAGCATAACAAAAAGGTCATCACTTCTCTTTTCATGATGGGAACATCAGCAGGATTGAATTTGTTTATTATGTCTGGATTTCCACTATACCAATGCCTTTTTAGGAAGTCTGGTTTGTGTGTACAGTACCAATGAAAAGTGTGATATTTATATAAATACAGGAAAGTTACTGAGCAAGTATATAAACTGGAAAGAGCTGCTTTAAATTGCATTGATTACAACCAATCATGATGATCTTCAAAACATCTGTAGAAAGAACATACAAGATACTAGAGAAATACTTGACTAGTTTTTTGCATTATTTCCTTGACCACGATTTCATCCTGGTGCCTGAAATACTTATGACCCAAACAATCTGCTGTTGGAGGTAGTGGTATAACTAGCCCAATAAATATTTCTGCACTAGAAACCATGAATTAGGTAAACAGCACAGATTCAAAAGCTCCCCCGCTGCCTGCACAGACATGCTATCCTTTTGAAGAAGCCTGTCTGTCTGCATGCACCCCATGTTACTTCCTCTAATGCCACTCCTATGTCTCCAAGCTTTCCTCATACCAAGGAGTGCAGAAGTAAACTTTCCTAAGCAAGACTTTGTGATCAAAGCAGATATCCTGTCATTCCTATGGCCATTTTTTGAAGTTTCAAGTGGTATGTGAAAAAAATGCTGCCAAGTACTGATATGTAATAAAATCACTACAGCTTCCCATGGGATATAAAAAAACCTCCATTTCTATGGAACTTTGTAGATGCTGTTAAACCATACCTTTTGGCACTGCTTCTTTTACAGTCAAAGATGATAGCATCATCCCTTCATCATCTCAGTTTTAAAAAAAAATAAGTAAAAATGTAGCTACGTTCGGAATCATTCCTCTAAGTAGGTGTAATTTAAGCTGCAAGGAAGGCTGAATAGGTAAGTATATGTTGTAAGTAAATGTTGTTACCCTCTTTTTACAAATGAAACAACAAAGTATTCAATACAGCTAAACCAAATTGGCTGCAGAGATGCATTAGAAAACAGAAAAATTAATTGTCCAATGCCAGTTAAAGTGCATCAAAGATAGCATTTTGTGGAGTAATCAGGCAGTCCTTTCTGATGTCTTTCCATGAACAACATCACATGGGCAGCAGTTTGGAAGCAGCAGATCTGCTGTATGGCCAGTCTGTCACACTGAAACTGGGGAAGCAATTAGTTAGAGAATTCTAATCTAGGCCTGCCTTTGCTTTAAAAAGACCTGCAGTAATGATCTGTTTATGTTCCCAGATCATTAGTAATGAATTTAATCATATTTTCCTAGAAGTATAAATATCCATGAGAAAGAGGGATTTTGTGACACTTATACACAACTCTGGAAAAACACACTTTCAGGGATGTTTCAACCCTGCTCAGGAACATGTGTAAGTTCATTCACCTGAGTCTTCTCTCTGATTTCTGTAGCTACATATGCTCAAGGGGACTATGGGTGATTCAATGGTAGAGCTCAAGTGTGGGAAGCCCATTTTTTGTTCAAGTAATGAGTTGTGTGCTAGATTAAAACTATCAGCTGCTGCTATTTTTCTTTATTTCAATATCTGTTGTCTTGAATGAAAAGGAGAAAAGTGCTATTAGAAGTTGGTTGCTTACACAATTCAGGTAAGGGGGGAAGTGCTGCGTTGGTGTGCAATTACAGGCAAAATGTTTTTCCTGAATTGTTCAGAACATAACAGTAAAATGTGTGTGTGTGTAAGGGTACTGACTTAAGAGCAAACATAAATGGTAAAAATCCTTTACTTCTTGTAAAAAGAGACATTTAGATTTTTCTTGTGAATATTTTCTGCATTGTTGTGCATGCAGTTTCACTCTACTTACAGGAGCTGCAAAACATTATTTTACTATATAGGCACAGTAACATGCTCGGTATTTCTCACATATAAAATTTCCATTTTTCTAAACACAGGAAGAAGGAAGAGTTTCAGGTAGGAAGCAATATGTACGTGTATTTGATGTTAACATGAATTTTTGCATAATATATAAATATGGGGTGTGGAATTTTATAATGGACTGTGGGTGGTGTTCCAATTATGGCACTTTTGTTTCAGATTTATGTTTCATTACAACTGCTTTATGAAAACTTACCTTCCCCAACTCTGTTCTGCAACTGACCTCACGTGAAAGTTGTCCCACCGACTTTACTTGCATCACATCAGTGTTTGGATATTGATCGTCCGACGTAAACCCATGCTGATTGTAATTTCTTTAGCACTTAGAAAGTGACTTTTTGTCCTCTTATTCAAAACCAACAGTATTCATAATACAGGAAGGAATTAGTAGTAGCCATAGCTTTTCATATTTGTTAATATTGGTCATATAGTTTTTTCATGTAAAATATAGATTAATCACTTGCTTCCTCTTGAGTTCCTTTGATTCCTGCTCCTCAGTAGTTTATAATCTATGATACCTACTTTTCCCCTTCCCCAAATACTTGCTCCCTGTGAGTTAAGAAACAGACAGACCATCCTAATCTATTGTTTAGAGGACATTGCTTTTTTTTCCCCTTTTGATATTAGATATACTCATTCAAGGGAAGATGAAGAATAAATAGCAAAATTTAATTTGTGTAGGAAATGCCAATCCCATATTTAATTCTGTTCTGTTGCTAAATGGTAGATGATTTTTTACTTTCTGCACAACACATCTGTACTTTGAAAATCATGAACAGCTTTAAGCATGTGAGGGGATTTCTGTCTGGACAATTTGTATGGAAAGGGGAATAGATCAGCACAATATAGATAGTTTATTATAAACACTGCCAAGCTTCTGTGCTGTCTTATGTACGAGGAAGGCTTGGTCTAAAGTAGGTAAGGATCATATGAATACAGTCTCCATATTGCTGACATTTCAGGTTTGAAAAATGTATGGGTGCATGAGTGTGAACAGCTCACTGACTTGTAGGACTAAAGACCTGAAAAAAGCATCCCAAATTGGTATGGCATGACAGGAATTGGGCCTGACATGATCCACCTGTCCCGATGGGGAAAATACATCTTTGCGTGTGAGATGGGGGGACTGAGCGAGAGGGCTTTAAACTAGGATTAACAAGGGAAGGGAATACCAGCAGCATTGCAACAACCTATTGGGTTGGCATGGCATAACTGGAGGGGGACAATGCTAATGGGAAACCTCTTGGCACTGGGTGCTCCTGTGAGCACCAAGAGCTCAGAAGTGTATCTGAAGGCCAATAATGCCAAATCAAGTGGGATGGGTCCTCCCTTGTGACTTGCTCTTTTGGGGGGCTGTGGAGTCTATAACCTCTGCCATCAGATATAGACTCAGGAGTCAATTCGTAAGAAGTAATTTTAGAAGGTCTAGACAGAAGTCATGCCTAATTCTTCTTTCTTTCTGTAACATAATATGCATTAATTTACCAGCATATTAAAAGAAAAGGCAGGCAGAATATAAGGATTTCTGGTTAGAATTATTGGTGCAACTCTAAAGCACCAGCTCTGTCTAGAATCTGTCCCTCAAACCTTTTTCCCCAATGGGGATTTAAGTAGATTGCTAAGTATTTGACAGACCTCAGTATCAAGATCAATACTGAATTAGAAGACATAGCTAAGCATAACTGGGGGAAAATAATTAACAAAATTAAGGAGGGTTTTGCTCTGTGGGGAACTATTAAAGTTATCTTTATGGGGTCATGTAAATGTAATAAAGATTCTGCCTGCACCACAATTTAATTCTATATCAGAAATGGTCCCTGTAGATGTACCAAAAGATTATTTTACTAAAATTGAATGCATATCCTCTTCTGGACTAAGGGAGAGGGGAAGAAAATCTTAAAAATAGAAAGTCATTAATTTTACACAACACAGATTTAAAGCTGCCTGAACTTCATTTGTATCAATGGTATGTAGTTGATTCAGATGCTACAGTTCACATGAATGGTTATCCTACTCTGTGAGAAAAGAAGAAGGTAGTGATATAGCTGTGCTCTACGATGGTACACTTTCTCTCCATAACATAATTTAACCAAGTATTTTTTGTATTTTAAAAATACAGAAAATGGTAGAACATAATCTGTTAAAAAAATCCCAAATAGCACCTGTGTCTCTCTAAGTATTTGGGATAATGCTACTTAAAAAAACAGAATGCAGACATTATTTTAATTTACCTCTTAACAGAAAAGGATTCTGACAGTAGAGTGTGATGTTTTAGTACATCTTTTAGAAATGTGTGCAGCAAACCTGAATTATTCATTACTGATTCAAATTTTTCTAAATGAATACTAGCATGCAGCTCTCTGAGGATCTGTTGTCCTTTTTTGCCTCTTCCTATTCATTAGTGATTTTCCAATTACTCTAAAACCAATTTAATCTGACCAAAAGTTCTCTTAAAATAATGTCAATCTTTTTCTTAACTCAAAACTAAGGCTATTGTGAGAGAATGTCAAACTGAATTCATTTTGCTTTGTTAACACCAAGTAGATGGTGACCTTGATCTTGGCTCACAGCTTCCTCCATGGTTGAAAGCATCCATTTAGTATCTGAGGTTTGATCATCAGTGGAAAGTTGACAATGCTACCTAGGCTGCAGAGACCTGGGGACACTTCATGGGTTTGCACCCTGATTATACCAAAGATCTATGTCATCACTGTTCCCTGTGCTTTCTTTTAATGAGAGCCCAAATGCAAGTGCAGAAAAGCCACAGAATGCTCCCAGAATATACTTCGTAGCACTGATTGCAGTTCTTTTGTTTAGTTTCTGATTCTTGGCATTTTTAGCCCAGCATGAAAAGTATGATCTTTGCCATTTCATCAAAATGTTCCTCTACCAAGTGTCAGGTCAACATGAAATGTTATGTGAGGCTTTTTAGCCATATCTGATAATATTCATCTGTAGGATCCATTCCCAGTGGCACGAAGAGTTTCTTTGTCTGAATAAAGGTTTAAAGGATTGGACCTCTAGTCTCCACAGTGAACTGGTGTTGCAATAAATATTGGTACTTAGCAAGTACACGTAATAAATTATCGTTAAACCTCCTTCTAGTCCCTTTCCTTCAGGACTGATAATGTTCAGCTACCACAATTTGTCCTCTCTTTCTAAATTAGCACTAAACTAGCACTCCTTTCCAATGTTTTAAATAAACATAATTTCAAACTAGGGGGCAAGCATTGCAATTATTTTCATCATGAACATCAGTCTAGGCCAGGATATCTCTCCATAATGTCATCTGCTCCAGAAGGTAGTATGAACAGGAGAAATATGTGGGCTCATGTGTCTCACATGAAAGTCATTAATGGATTAACTCTTGGTATCTGAAGACTAGTTTAACACTCAAAACTCAACCTTTACATCTCTTCTGAAACTCTTTGGCATTAACACATAACATTCAGTTTTAAAAGGCAGAGGGTAACTCTTCCTCTGAATACTGCTATTCTTGCTTTAATGATACGCAGTGACTTGGACTGTTTAGCTAATTGCTATGTGAAAACAAACTTTGACCATTTTGAATCTGCTTTCTTCTTGTTCCACTGTCCTGTAGTGCTTGTGTTGTAAGAGAGAAAAGTGTCTTCTACAGGCAATTTGTTATGTTAAATATTTTTATAATATCCTCTATTATTGGCATACTTTTCCATAGAGAAGAAATCCAAATCCCATGAGACTTTCTCTGCATGTGTATTTTTCCATGTTTCCAAATATACTTATTCCTATTAAAGCATCCATTGAAGCATACCTATTCCCTTCTAATGATTTCCATTCTCCAGGTCTTCTGGGGCCGTTCCAATAGTGCGTTTTGATCCCATATCCAACTTTGAGCTCAAGACCAGCCTACTTCACCTTTCCATTGTTTGGACAAAAGATTGGACTTCGATTAGGGCACGTGGTGAGATTCAGATGCAGCCCATCCTACCTTCAGTGTGGCGAACTTAGGATGCTTAGCGAGTCTTATTGCTACACACCCTAGCACAGCAGTATCATTTGGCTTGGGCTGGGCAAAAAAATCAGCTGCTGTGGTCCCTGATCCAGGTGGTCCCTGATCCAGTCTTCCATACCCCAGGTTCACACTGCACAGGGAGGCTGTTTGCATATGAATTATCCTTTTAGCGTTACAGGTACCTCAACATAGATAGGTGGAGCTTGATGGGAAGTACTCTGGGCTGGCTCTTCTCTTTTGTCTGGGGGTGTACAGACATAGCCTAATTTTGCAAACATCCCTTTTAGATACAGTGAGTGGAGGTGAACACAGTATTCCAGAGGAGGTATTCATAAAGACATAAAATATTATGACATTTTATTTTTTTGCCTTATTACCATACATCCAAACACCTTGTCTGCTTCTGTAAGCACAGCCGTTTTTGAGTTTAGAACTTCTCTGAGCTACATACAAGGATGCTTCCTTCATATACTTTAATGGTTTATTTCATCAACTTTCACACTGCTTATTCAGCTAGTTTTGTTAGGCCATTCTGAGGTTTTTATAGACTTTTTGAGACTTGTGTGTCTGAACAGCTTTCACCCTCATATAAAGTTGCTGTTAATATGTTGTTCATTAATAAAGCTGTGTGACACTCAGAGACTTGGGACCAAACAAGGATTTTGGAGGACTCTGGTCAAGCTTAGTGAAAACACTTTCTCTGCTCCTCAACATGATTAATTGAAAATATGTTATAGAAGAAACTATCTCAGAGTTGCTGTTCTGGGAATCATGGCGATGTGTGATCTCTTTGAGTGTCTATTTTCTGAATTACTATTAGGGACAATCATTAATGTGAATAAGAATAGTTTTACTCATTTTAGTGAGCCTCAGATGGACCAACTACCTCAAAATCTCTTGCAGTCTCAGAGTTTGTACAGAGTGTTGAGACTTTACTTGCTATTTCTTCCTGAGACTGTCCTTCCTAAACTGAAGGGTTTATTTCCAGAGCTCAGGAATGCCATTTGCAACTTCTCCCCATGGCTGCCTATATTCTGCTATCTAATATTCAGATGCAAAATTATAGGATCATGGATAGCTAGCTACCCTTAAATAGCTTCCTATTCACCCATGAGCTGAAATGCCATGAAAAATGTGGAAAAGGATTTGGAAGGCAAATGACCCATCCCTGGAAACATTCAAGATCAGGCTGGACAGGGGTCTCAGCACCCTGATCTAGTTAATGTCCCTGTTCATTGTAGGGAGACTGGACCAGGTGACTTTCAAAATTCCCTCCAGCTCAAACTACTCTGATTCTATGACATTGCATCTCTGCTGGATCACCACTGACTTGGGAGAGAAATGACTATTCAGACAACTGGCAACCTTCATAAGCCCAGTTTATCCAATGTACTCAGACATCTGTTTGGGCACCTCTTCCCATCCTGTGCTATTTACTCAGGATTTGGAGTGCTAATTTCTTTACTAACTTGCTTTTATGGTCATTGATAGTTTTGAAAATTGTTTGGTAAAAGCAAACAAAAACCCCGAAGTGCAAACCTGCAGCATTTAGTTCATGTTGAGTGAGCTAATAAAATAGGCTGTTTATTCTCAAATTGCATTTTTTTTTTAAGTTAGATCGTGAATTTCTTCATCTGCAGATGTCTATGCCAAAATTTGTCACCTGGATGTTTTTAAGGGCTCAGAGCTGTGCAGACTTCTGTGCGAAGAGGCAAAACCACCTGCTTGTAAAGGCAAGACACACGCTAAACCCCCTCCCTGGTCAGTAGTGATGAAATTTTGGGACACGGTAGCACAAGAAATATAAATGATACTGTAGTCTTTCATTCCAGACAGTCTGTCTCCCTAATGATACATCAGAGTATTTTCATCTAACTTCTCCTGATAAATCATTGGTAGTATTGGCTAGATATTGATGACAAATGTATCATATTGATAGCTAAATATCGGTAGCTAAATGTATAATAATGCATCATTGTAACATCTCCAATACCTGCTGATAAATGGCTTCAATTTCTTGCTACAACAGCAATTTATGAAAGAATATCATATAAACTTCAAGATAAACTCCCACAATTTGAAGAGATTGCCTCTTTTTACACTTTATAAATAGAAGCAAAGATTGTACATCTCCTCCAATAAATGTGTTGAAATGGTCTAGTCTATTTCCCAAAAGGACAAGTATAGAGCTCAAAGGGGAGCTCTTTGTTGGTCTAAATTGTCATAACTCCAGGAGAGCTATAGCAATTTACTCCAAAGAAGGATTTGTCCCCATGAGCCTGCCCGCTGTTACCTCTTAGGCTTTACCAAAGTGATTTCTTCTTTTCCCCTCTTTTTGCAAGGACTCCTCACCTAAAGACACCTAGCTGCTTGGGGATCCATAAAATGGAACAGATGAGGAATCCCATACTTTCAAAAGAAATTATACTTATGATCTGCAGCAGGTGCTTACCCTCTTTCAAATATTTTCCAAAAGGAGTATAATATTAATAAAAGTCTTAAGACAATTATTCTGTGGTAGGGAGCTTTTATGACCCAGGTGAGACACTGACATGATTCTGGTTTTGGCTGAACACAAGCTTGTTAACATTTTGTGCTGGCATTTGGAGGGGTAAAAAATTCCAAACCAAATGCTGTCAAAAACATTCAAAGCATTTTAATAACAAGTCTCTATGAAACACAACTGGAAGACACAAAACAGGTGACAGTGAAGCACATAGTTTATATCATTGCTCACATTTCCAACTCTGAGTTTATCTCCAAGTTGTACTTGTAAAACCCTTATGTATCATAATCACTTATTTCTGGTATGGAATAAATGTACACACACATTTCATCTAATCAAGGGAGTGTACAGGCAGGAACTAGCTGACAAAGTGTTCCTCATGATCTTTTAATGTGCCTTTTCTCTTCCCTATAATCCCTTCAAATGTCATCTCCCCCTCTCTTCTGTCAAACTGTTGCAAGCCTGAGAATAATAAATAATACATACTTCATATTCCAGCAACTTTATACAAGTGCTCTTAACATATAAGCTCTCCAGAAAGACAAGGGAGAGAAAATTTGAGTTGTAGCTCTCTTATCTTAAAATGAGAGAGAAACCATTATGTTCCATTTGTGCCACATCCCACAGACTGTGCGTGGGAGCTGAGGGAGGTAAGATCTTCCCTTGGTACATACAGCACCAGCACAGCAACAGTAACATTAAAGACCCCCAAGGGCCACAGGGAAGCCCCAAGAGGCACAGGTCTATCTGTTTCCCTGAGCTAGCTCATCTCACATCTCAACACCATTACAGTGATGTGACTCAGCTCTCACTGAGCCCAGTGACAGGCCAGGGGTACAGAAACCTGCTTGCAAGAAACCTTGGGAAAGATTGGCAATGCATAAACAGCTCTTCCTAGGAGAAGAGGACCTTATTTTCAATGTGCTGGGAGCTGCTGGGCAGTGAAGAGGAATTGCAGCTTAAGCTTTTCTTTGCCCTGTTTGTGTGCAGGACAGCGTCCTCCCTTTCTTCCTTCAGATACTTCAGATTCTCAGGAATTTGTCTAGGCCTGCCTGTGCTCTCCCACCTTCACTTTTGGGGTAATGAAACACCAAATTAAATGGGATTTAATGAAAGGTGCCAAGAACCTAGCAGCTCTTTGCTGGTCATGGATATCCTCATGGATAGCCATGGCCAGTGAGGACAGCTTCAAGGTCCCTCTTGCTCTTCTGTTAGCTCAGAAAGAAAGTCAAAAGGACTTTCATGTGGCTAATAGGCTCCCTTGTGCAGAAGTAACAGGGATTGCTGGAAGGCAAAGGGGGCAGATAAAGGATTTTATCATTAAATAAAACAAATTAGAAAATGCCAGAGTCAGCTACTGTTTCTAATGAAATGGTTTAGGGTAAATAAACACTCATGCATTTATACATGAAACTAAAGCTTGTATAGAGAAGGTCAAGCCAAGCAAATGTTGTCATCTCTTGCTTGTATAGTAAAACCTAACTTATTTTTCAATTCTCAGAGACAAGGCAGTTCCCCTAAGTGCACCTCTTTGGCTTTGGTTTGGGATTGGTTTGTTGGGTTTTTTTACTTCCTCCCCTTCAGCTCCTCACACCACCAATAAACGACTAAGTAACACCATTACTGTAAAATAGCTGCACAGCATAAAGCTGTATTTACCTGAATGATGTCACATTATTGTTTCCATACCATTAAATGTTTACTTTAGGCCTTTTATAACCCTTAGAGGTATAAAGGTCATTCTTCCAGCCTCAAAGAAATGCAGTAGGAGGCAATTTTCCAAGTGAAAGAAAAAAGTTATGCACACAAGTGTTGTTACTCATGCACTCGATGAGAAAATTTAGCTCCCTGCCCATTCCCACCCCTCCCAGCTTCCTCAGCAAGATGCAGTAAGATTTAGAAAACAGAGAGATAAAAAGTTTTGGCCTGAGTGTCACTGAAAAGAAGAGGATGTTATCTTTTATCAACTACTCTGCATTACAAATTAATCTACTTCATTCCCTGCACATTTCAAGCAAAACATTTGCAGAGTATAAGATAAATACAGAATCATAGAATAGTTGGTGCTGGAAGGGACCTCCAAAGGTCATCTAGTCCAACCTCCTGCAGTGAGCAGGGACATCTTGAACTAGATCAGGATGCCCAGAACCACATCCACCTGGCCTTGAATGCCTGCAGGGATGGTGCAGCCACCACCTCTCTGGGCAACCTGTGCCAGTGTTTTACTACTCTCTCTGTAAAAAAATTCTTCCTCATGCCCAGCCTGAATCTCCCATCTTTTACTTTAAAACAATCATCCCTCATCCTATCACAACAAGTCCTGCTAAAAAGTCTCTCCCCATCTTTCTTATAGGCCCCTTTTAAGAACTGACAAGCCACAATAAGATCTATTCGTATGTTCTCTTCTTTCAGCTGAACAACCCCAACTCTCTCAGCCTTTCCTCACAGGAGAGGTGCTCCAGCCCTCTGATCATTCCTGTGGCCCTCCTCTGGATCCTCTTCAACAGGTCCACGTCTGTCCTGCGCTGAGGACTCCAGAGCTGGCTGTAGTATCCAGGTGGGGTCTCACCAGAGCAGAGAGTCAGAATCACCTCCTTCCCTGCTGGCCATGCTCCTTTGGATGCAGCCCAAGATATGATTGGCTTTCTGGGCTGGAAGCACACACTACCAGCTCATGTCCAGCCTTTTATCCACCAGTAACCCCAAGTTCTTCTCCTCTGAGGTACTCTCAATCCCTTAATTCCCCAGTCTATTGATAGCGGTGGTTGCACTGATGCAGGTGCGGGACCCTGCACTTGGCCCTCTTGAGTGTCATGAGGTTCGCATGGGCTCACCTCTCAAGCCTGTTCAAGTCTCTCTGGGTATCCCATCCCTCAGGTGTGTCAACTGCACCACGCAGCTTAGTGTTATCAATACATCATGTATGTGCGCTTTTCATCTGGATGGTACAAGATTTGGGTATGTTCTCTTTTCTAATAGCAGAGTGTTTTGGTTTATTTGCCGGGTAAACATAGGAAGAACATGTCAAGGGTTCTGAAATCAAGGAACTAAATCCAGACATTCAAAGGGTCCAGCTATTACTTGGGAAATCAGTCTTATACACAATACAATCAGCTCTGAATATTACAGGTTATTATTGGTAAATGTTACCTGTGATATGCAGGCAACAGAGATGAGAGCAGTCATAAACTCAGAGAATAGGTCACTTACCTAGTGTTATGTTTGCACTGATTAAGGCACAGAAATCTTCGTTAAGTCTATGTGAATAAACAGGAGAACAAGGTGCAACATTTCTCGTTATTCTGGAAGAGAGAGATTTAAGAGATTGTGAATATTTCACAGGACTGTATCTTACAGATCCTTGTTAATCTTTACCTGCTCATAGTAATTTAAAATTCCAACTTTAATCAGGATTAAAAAAATGAGAAAAACCTTGATTTATATAGCTGATTTTATTTTTGCTTTGCATTTGTGTTTGGAAATGAACTTTCTTCTCACTGACTAGCATAATAATGAACACAAGCTGATTTGCAACCATATTTGCAATGTATATTTGATACATTTCAGTATCTTTTTATTTTAACATATAAATATACACAGTGAGAATGTTAGAATTATTGTAATTTGTTCAGATGCTTATGTTTTACATTCATATTATTTCAGAAAGCAGCAAAAGACTTTTCTTTCCTAAATGATGATTGTTTTGAGTTTGCATAAAAATGCATTGGGGTGGAAACTAAAAATCAACTTAAATGCACTAAACTGGTTTAATTAATTGTATTTAACCACAGCAATTTTTTTTCCATATAAAAGGGAAATGTATTTAAAACTAGCCAGACCTCAAAATGAATGAAGTGATTACATTATTTAGTGAACTAAGAGATTATTTCCTGTCTCCAGGAGCTAATACATAGGTGTCTAACATGCAAATAAATGGCTAGTGAGATTATCGGAAGTGCCTATAGGGGCTAGTGCCTCATTTCCCCTGAAGTCAATAGAAGCTAGACATTTAATCTGTAGGAAAGATTTTGAAAATCCCACTGGTCATCTGTCTCCATCTCCAGGCACCAAAATATCTTTGGAAATCTGACCCCTCAACATTAAGGTTTTGTTCATGTTATCTCCTCTACTTTTTTTATTTATAGATGAGAAAACAATCCTGAGTTTTCAGCCTTCAATCTATTTCTGAGTTTTGCATGAACAATGCTAATTAAATGACAAAAATATTTGCTATACCTGCTAGTTCAGCTTAAACAAACATCAAAGAAAACAGAGACTTTTCTGTACAGTGAAACATTTGAAAAAGTGCAAAAGCCAATATTAGCATCACAGTAAAGGCAGAAAAAGTAAAAAATATCTGGATTTGAAGACATAAGAACTAATTTAATAAAGTCCATGCTGACCTTAAAGATTTAGTATTTTCCGACTAATTCCCCAAGAAGGTTTGCTTGGGCAACTGAGTAGGAGAATCTTTCTAATACACTGCAATAATGCTGAGAATATCTAAGCTTTAATAGAGGTTATCAGTGGTTTATATCTGTTTTCAGGTGGGGCTTTTTAAAATTAATTTGATTTTGCTTGATTTTTTAACTAAACAGAAGCGTCTATGTTTAGACTAATTTCTGCGCACTTCTAGAAATTCCCAGCAACAATACTGAGTGCCTGGGCTGCCATTACAGTCACTAGGGCATCACATCCCTCCAGCTGGAATCTAAGCAGGGCACTACAAAAACTACCTGTGTGAAACCCATACCTCTATCTCAAATTTGGCCTTTCAGTGCTTCTCTGATGTACTTTCAAGTGCTTCCTTATACTCGGGATGCTCTGCCTGAACTCACTAATGGATTTAGACAGCTACATCTTCTCTTTAAAAGCCTAAATGCATTGGTGCCGCTGCTTCACCCAGTAGGTCAGTGGTTTGAGCTTTTACCTTGCTTGAATTCCCTCTTCTGCCAAGGAAGTTCTCCTAAGACAGAGTCCATATGGGCAGGTAGGTGTCGGCTTTCTGAGATGGGAGCCTTCCCTAATCCACCTGCTGAGGTTTTACATTTTGCATGTGAATGTTTTCCACTGGGAGGTGACCTAACTACTCAGATGCATTGTTATTGTTTCTCTCTCTACTTCAATCATATGGAATTATTAGAGCAAACATGAAGCAGCACTAAATGGAGAAAAAGTGATTTTTCCATGCCTAATATTTTTATATACTCCACTGCAGATGGTTCCCTATCAGGAAAAACTGTGCATTGACCCATGTTCTTCTAAATTCTGAGCAAGTTTGATTAAGCTATGGACTAGAAAAAACAGCAAATAATCACTTCAAGATGATGAAGTGGCAAAAAACCTTGCTGGGATTTCTAAACTAGTCACAGATGTGGCATACTGTGTGTGGTCAGAACCAAGACGTTTCTCTGCATGCTTACAGGAATTTTGTGCATGGTCAGCGATGGGAATGTAGTGTCTACAAACTTTAAACTTCTCTAAAAGAGAGTTGAGTTGGGAGAGAAGATTCACCTTTGAAATTAAAGCTTTTTTCTTAATTTAAAGTGTAGAACTGGGTATGTGATTACAGCCAAAGCCTCACTCTTGACATTTCTAGATATTAATACTTTCACATAATACCAACATGTCAGTATATTGATGGATGATAGCTGCTTTCTGTCAGCCACAGTATTTGCAACTGGGCTCATGTTCAACTGGTTAGTTATCCAACCCAGCAGACCCTTTCAGGGTTGCTAGTTTCTAAGTCACAGTTTTTCACTCTGGAAGTCCGACTTACATTCTGGTCTCCTACATGTATGAACCTGATTTTCCAGGATCGAAATTATGTATTTTGAATTAGTTTATTTTACTCAGCAATCCAAATTGCTTTACAGAACTAATCTGTTCTTATTACTTACAATGTCAACAACATTTGTGCCAGCATCAGGCTTTACTAGCAATTATTTTATACTTCCTCTCCAGTAATTAATAAATATATCAAATACCTTAGACCTGGTGAACAGACTCCTGCAAGAACTCAGCAGAACCTCCTACATTATAATTATCCCATTACAACACATCAATTTCCAAACTACTTAAAATGTGTTAAACTGATACTGTACAGTGCTTAACTTTAATCACAACATAGTATAATTTTGTGCCAGTTGCTTTACAGTGTTGAGCTATATGGCAGTGTGTTTATCTCTGTTAACAAAGATTTCTGTCCTATTAAAAGCACACTTTTTTGATCTCCCTTAGACTTCCTAAATACTGCTTCATCTTGATGCTACAGACTAGAGATATTATTTTCCTTTTTTGCAGGCTCATGAGGAGCTTTCAGAACATCACATTCAGCACCATAAGGGATATTAGCATGATCTGCCTATCTGCTGCCAGCTATTTTGCAGTCCTCTACTTTTGTGTACTACCAACATGTTCCTGTCTGCTGAGCACTGGCAAAGACTGTTTCTTCATTGGAGAGTATTGTCCTGCGTGTTCAGCCGCTGGTAACAATAGTAATTTTCAGATGTGGCCAAAAAATGGAGGAATTCCCTTCACTGGTATTTAAACTTTGCCCTGAAGCATGTGATCAGTCAAACCCACACAGATGTCAGTTGATGTCCATGAACTTGATGGTTTTGCTTTGTATTGTACTTCAGAAAGGATTCAATTAAAAATTAAGTTAATAACTTAGAAATCCAGCAGTCATTGAAGACTGGTTTCAAGTCTTTTGTATAAAAATTCTTTAAAAATCCTGAATCTTTCTAATGACTTGCAGGGGAGATAAATAAGCAAGAGCATAAGTACATATAAATATGTAAAAACTACCTTTTTTTTTTTTCCAAAAAGATTGATCACATACAGCTTTATTCTATGCGTTCTTTAAACTTCAGATTTTAATTTGATGTTCCACTAGAGATTTTATTATATCCAGTTATTGTCAAATCAATAATTCATTTTATTTAATTCCAATAAGAATCACATACATGAATACTTTTATTTTAAAATAAGCTATCAATTAAACCAGAAAATCTGCCTCAAAGGTAGGACAAAAAGACAGCAGCTAAAATAAGGTTGGTGACAGGTTCATAATCAAAGCTCTTCTCTCTGTTGGGAAATAAACACTTGCAAGGATTCTCAGTGTGTTTTACAGTCTTAACGGCTGTCAAGTCTCTCTTGATTGACCCTGAATAAAATCTAACAGGGGGTGACAAAAAAATATGTCCATCAACTTTGCTCATGCATTACAACATAAAAATCGACCGGAGTCATTGACTACAGGTAGCAATGAGCAAAACTACACAAGATAAATACTCTGGTTTGTGGATACTCATTCACTCCACTTTCATCTGCCACCTTGATTTTTGGATTGGGCATTCATGGATAAAAAGTAGGTGATCTGAAAAAATTGTGTGTGTCTTTTAAAAGACAGTATCATGTTATCTTACTCCCTTCACTGAAATTTATGTTACATGGTGTTAAACCATAAGCTAAGCTTAGTGTAACACCATGCATTAAAAACCACACATTATCATTGTAATGTGTGTCAGAACAATGAATTGTTACATCACATATCTCTTCATTTGTATATAGGGAACCCATGGAAATAATTTGCAAAGTAATATATCCTCCTTTTGATGCACGCACATAAATCCCTTTTCTCTCACTACTTTCAGCTCTTTATCTAATGGTTGGCCTGAGCTAGAAAAAACTGCTTTTAAAAAAGCCTTAAGTTAGCTAAAAAGGTTTGAATTGTAGCTTAGCTTTTATTATAGACACAGTTTAACCCTGAAAACTGTAAGAGAGGGCTGGTTTGTAACCTGTGCTCCCCAGTAGTGTCATATTTGAGGAATCACCATTGTTGCCTTCTCTACCTAGGGTAAATTGTACTGTCACTATAACTTTGCTGAAGATGAGTAGGTTTCCTTCTGATTTTATGTCACCATATCCCAGTGGGCTACTTCCTTTTTACAAAAGTATAGATGAAATCAGGATCCATCCCTGTAGTGTCTGGAGAAGGTACAAAAGCAGAAACAGGAACAGACTTTGCATCTGACTCTCTTCAGCTTCTACCTGACGTTTCCTTCCCCCGCACCTAGCTTCCCAAAATAATCAAGCCTCTCCTGGAACAAAACACAGATCCCATTGATTCACCATCTTCGCAGGTATCTTGCAAATTCTGAAGCAGCAACCCATATTATGCTTGTCCCATCCCATGCCTTCTCCTGCTTGTCTGTATTTGTGGTGTTGAGTAACTCTCTAAGTATTTCAGAGGGATATGTGTGGAAGATCACTACGACCAGGGATGATCACCATATAAGAAAGCATGTCAAGAGGTCTACACTACAAGGAATACTGATAGTATGTTCTATGGTCACAACCAGAGAAATTCATTCTTGTGCACTTAAACAGTGCCTCGCTTTGTGCTGGTCAATTAAGAGAGGTTAATTTTATCTACTGAATATATGCACAAAAAAAAAAAAAAAAAAAAAGAAGACACTACTATCTTTTATTCAAAATCAAATTACATTTATCAAATCATATTTCCAATGACTGGAAAAAGGGAAATATAATCCCCATTTTCAAGAAGGGGAAAATGGATGACCCAGAGAACTACAGATCACTCAGCCTCACCTCTGGGCCTGGCAAAATCTTGGAGCAGATTCTCCTGGGAGGCATGCTGAGGCACATGAAAAACAACAAGGTGCTTGGTGACAGCCAGCATGGCTTCACTAAGGGCAAATCCTGCCTGACCAATTTGGTCACCTTCTATGATGGGGCTATGGAACTGATGGACAGGGGTAGAGCAGTTGATGCCATCTACCTGGACTACTGCAAAGCAGTTGACACTGTCCCACATGACATCCTTGTCTCTAAATTGGAGAGACATCAATTTGATAGGTGGACCACTCAGTGGATAAAGAACTGGCTGGATGGATGGCCGCACACAAAGAGTTGTGGTCAATGGCTCAATATTCAGCTGGAGACCAGCAATGAGTGGTGTCCCTCACGGATCGGTGTTGGGACCAGCCTTGTTCAACATCTTTGTCAGTGACATGGACAGTGGGATTGAGTGCACCCTCAGCAAGTTTGCCAATGACACCAAGCTCTGTGGTTTGGTTGATATGCTGCAGGGAAGGAATGCCATCCAGAGGGACCTTGACACACTTGTGAGGTGGGCTGATGCCAACCTGATGAAGTTTAACCATGACAAGTGCAAGGTCCTGCACCTGGGTCGGAGCAATCCCAGGCACAGCTACAGGTTGGGCAGGGAAGAGATTGAGAGCAGCCCCACGCAGAAGGACTTAGGGGTGTTGGTCAATGAGAAAATGAACATGAGCCGGCGGCAGTGTGCGCTTGCAGCCCAGAAAGCCAACTGTATCCTGGGCTGTATCAAAAGGAGCGTGACCAGCAGGTCGAAGGAGGTGGTCCTGCCCCTCTACTTTGCTCTCGTGAGACCTCACTTGGAGTACTGTGTGCAGTTCTGGTGTCCTCAACATAAAAAGGACATGGAACTGTTGGAACAAGTCCAAAGGAGGGCCACGAGGATGATCAGGGGACTGGAGTAGCTCCCTTATGAAGATAGGCTGAGAAAGCTGGGGCTGTTCAGCCTGCAGAAGAGAAGGCTGCGTGGAGACCTCATAGCAGCCTTCCAGTATCTGAAGGGGGACTATAGGGATGCTGGGGAGGGATTATTCATTAGGGACTGTGGTGACAGGACAAGGGGTAATGGGTTCAAACTTAAACAGGGGAAGTTTAGATTGGATATAAGGAAGAAGTTTACTGTGAGGGTGGTGAGGCCCTGGAATGGGTTGCCCAGGGAAGTTGTGAATGCTCCATCGCTGACGGTGTTCAAGGCTGGGTTGGACAGAGCCTTAGGTGACATGGTTTAGTGGGAGATGCCCCTGCCCATGGCAGGGGGGTTGGAACTAGATGATCTTAAGGTCCTTTCCAACCCTAACTATTCTATGATTCTATGATTCTATGTAGTAGCCTTTGAGGAGGCTGAATGAAATATGGTTTTCCCGGGGGAAAAAAAAAAAAAAAGGATAAAATAAGAAGACGAAATAATTTCCACATTTTGTTTTGCCATAAATGAAAATGAAATTATATTCAAACAGCACATATGGTTTTGATGGCTAAACAAAATAGTACAAAAGCTCATTGAGCATTTACTTATTAAAGCAATGGTCTCAATCCTCAGCTGAAGCAAACTTGGCACAGTTATGGCCATGGGTTTTTTCAAGCTGTCTAAGCAAAGAGGTAATGTATGAGATAATGGAAACTGCCACTGGGGGTTAGTGGACTTTAAAGATGATCACAGCGCCTTCTGCAAGGTATGCCCTGACCTCAGCAACATAGGTGGGAGCGGCATAACATCTCTAATTTGAACTATATGAGCTGTAATATGTGATGGCTCTATAGTCTAAATGAACTAGCACTTTAATACAAACCAGCTCCATCACAACAACCCCCTCATTTTAGAAACTCCCTTACTAAAGCCAAGGAAACAAATCAAAAAGGGAAGAAGAGATATGATGGAATACAGGGTAATGAGGCTTACTATTTCCACAGCTTAAAAGTTGTGTGTTCCTAAAGGGTAGTCTTTAATTGACAGACATATTAACTGGAACTTGCTAGTATCACAGGTACTTCTGGCATACTGTAATGCTTTTTAGTCTGTCCACTCTTTTCTTGTGGCAAAGCATATATGTGGCATTAATTTCTTAAGCAGGTCTTTCACAGAGAACGTTATGAGTAGTAGGCAGGGCTTTGCAGCCTGGCATGCTTCCTTGCATGCGAATTAGGTGCACTGTGAACATTTCTGATTAAACACCTATTAAACATCAATTGTTTATGTGGGCAGAGGTCTGAGCTCATCAGGCAGACTAGCTGCTTCCAGTCCTTTACTCTTAAGTGAAATGGGAATGATCAGTAATCACTACATGTGTTCTTATCTGGAAGAAATAAATAAGATTTAGCTAGATTTTTTAGCAGAAGGCATAGTATATTGGCAGTGACAAATACACCCGCTCAAGTAAATTTGTGAAAAGCATGTAACAGACTGCTTTGGAAATATTCCTTATTTGGAGCCAAGTGAAAGCTGATATGACCAGATGACACTGGTCAGAGGTGAGGAAATCCTAATCACAGCAGCTGCAGCTTTACATGTAATGTGCTTGGAAGGAGCAATACAGGAGAATATGTAAAGATATGTATAAGGTCCCACATACAGAATTACTTGTTCCATCTATCAACATAACTAGACCATTGGCAAATTAGGTTTAGGCACCTGCCTCTATGCAACAGTATCCACATAATTACTTAGAGCCAACAGATCTTATGAGAAACCTCCAACCAGATGCAACACAAGCAGAATGATGCCAAATTCCTTGAAAAATCAACAGTTTCTGTACCATCTAAAAGACACAACAGGATTTATAATCTTCATAATGGAATGTATTCAACTCTGGTGTAATGTCACTAATTTAAATGGAAACATATCTATGACTGCTTAATCTATAAATTGTTTCAAAGGAGTTCTGGGGAAAAAAAAAATTAAAAATCCTTTAATTAAAAAAGGAGTGAGTGTCCTGGAAAACAATATACATACTTTCCTTGATATTCAGATATCCAGACCCTTAGAAATAAAATTACTGAAGTGTTAATTTATACTTTTCATGTACTAGTACAAACATGTATTAGTACAAATGAAGCAGATCACGCTTTCAAATGCATTTTAGAAGTATACTTCAGCATCTACCATTCACACTTTTTTCGATTTATCTTCATATATGCTTAAATATGAACTCAGATTTGGTATATTATCAGATGTTATCTGAATTAGCTGCAGGAAAATAATTGTATTCTACTTTTAAAATACAGTAGCTGTGCCTAAAGACTGTCAGTGATGCAAGTTAATGCTTCAGGGCTAGAGATAAAACATTTGTAGTACTTGGAAACTTGAGTTACTTTTCTTAATACTGTTGCTTCTAGGCAATTTTTATTTTTGTACTGTTATTTGTTGTTGGCCTTCTCACTTATGGAACAACTATGTCAAATATAGAAACGACATCAAAGACTATTTTTGAAAAAAATAATTGATGTATAGGTGCACAGTGGTAATGCAGCTTTCCTTGCAGCAGTCTGTATTTTCAAAGGGTAGGTAGTGTAATCGCACCGCCTTGGGATTGTTTAGAGAACAGCTTCAGCCCCAGCATGATTCAATACAGCTTTCTAAAGGTAGAGTAATAAGATTTGAATTTCCGTCAAAGTAAGGTGCTGCATTTTCCCTTGTGCCTGCCAGGATGTTGCTTTCCTCCTCCTCCTCCTCCTCCTGCACAGGAGATGGCAGGTTTGCACATCAAACACATAATACATCTGTGAACCTGCCTCCAGGTCATAGATGTTCACAGGGTTATGCAGGCTGTTGGTGTTGAGACCTGTGTCTCTCTGCAGAGACAACCTGCTGAGCTAAGGCTGGGCTGGGGCTGGCACAGCTTGCAGGTCCCTGACTTGTGTTCTGTCACAGGGATCACATTTGCTCTTCTCTGCAGATAAGACACAACCCCACAGACTTGAGCAATCTTGGCTCTCCCTATGCCATGTCTGAACAGGACCTGTTGGTGCCAGCTGCACTCTCATGGCTGTTGGCTGATGAACTGTAACTGTCATGTCATCAAAAGCAACATGACATCCTCCCTTAGAGACAGGTTTTCTCAAGAGATATCAGTCACTGGAAGTGTTGAGAGCCAGGGCAAGCAGCTAACGCAGGACGAAAGGACGTGATAAAAACAAAGGCCTCCACAGACCTTCCTGAACTGTACTCCACTATACTCAATATACTCAACTTTCTTATATATTTGTTTAAGCTATTTTTTATTTCTTATCAACTTAAATGCTCATTATAAGGAAGTTTTTTCAAACACAGACCCAAAGGGGTTTTGTTTTGTTTTGGTTTTTAATGGTTAGCCTCAACTAAGTACAATCATGAAGGAAAATATCTCTTGAGCTGTGAGGCAGCTCAAAGTCTAGAGCTGAGTTGTCAGTGACAATGATGCCTCTTTATTTGCTTCTATCAGTAGCTTGACACTAAAGGGACAGATAGGTTCTTCTAGAGAACCTTGGCAGAATGATGACAGCACTAAGTTGAAGTTACAATTAAAGCTTTAAAGGATTTTAAAGTTATTACAGCACAGAATTTATTATTGGGATGGCACAGGGTTTCTCCAAGCAGAATCGGTATAGTAAAATTTATAAGTAGCACAGTATAGAATTTTGTAACGCAACTTTACAATTTCACCTGGACCCTCTGAGAATTGGGTCAATTCTTAAGAACTGTTTTGCTGTATCAATCATAATCTAGACTCAAATCCTACAAAAGAATATGAGTTACTCCTTCAGTCCTTGGGGGAAGCAGAAGACACAATGGAGGTGTCCTGGGCAGGTACTAGTCTCGCATAATGTCCAGCAGCAGTTCTGGTCCATGTTGCCTGCTAGGACTTGTAAGTGTTTGATTTTGCAGACAGTGCTCTGGTGCTGTTACCATCCTTGTTCTGTGTCAGGGTTATCAACACTCCAGGCTGTCTGGGTGCCTGAGACCTGCAAGGACTGCAAGGATGGGAGTAATTGGCCTCGTGTCCAGGGACCGAGGCTGGTAGGAAGGGGAAGGAGAAATCTGCTTGCTTTGTCTACTTGCTGCACAGGACATTCAAGGGCCTGATAATGAGGGGAAAGGGAGGGACAAATACGTGACCCGGCTGTCCTCAGAGAATGGCGGCTCGCCTTCCAACATGGCATTAGCTATTCTAACCACCACATCACGAGGGGTCAGGAGCTGGATCTAACGGTCACGCCGCGCTCCCTGGCACCACCGTGGCACTAATCAAATCACCTCCGAATAACTCGTGTGGATTCACGCTTCTCTTGCGTGTGCGCGGTGAACAAACAGCAACCGCCACAAGGCCGCCCGGCCCGGCCCGGCCCCGGGCAGCGCGGCCTGGCGCGTCGCCATGGTGACGCCTCCGCCGGGCCAGAGAAGGCGGCGCAATGACGGTAGGCGCGTAGCACCGCCCCCGCTGCCGGGGCTGCCGCGCAAGTAGACGCCTTGGCTCATGCGCGGGTGGAGCTGCGCAGTCAAGGCCCTGCGTCTCCCCTCCGAGCCTTCCGCACCTGCGCCTTTCGTCGCCAACCGCGCCATGGCCGACCCGCGCTTGAAGCAGATCAGGATCAAGATCGGCGTCGTGAGGCGGTGGGTGCTCCCCCGGGGCCATCGCTCCACGGGGGCGCGCGCCTTTTCCGTTGGGAGCGGTTGTGGGAGGTCTCGAGAAGACGAGCACTGGGAGGGCTCGGCCCTGGCTCTGCCGAGAACTTTACCGGCGGTCCCCGGCTCCTTGAGCGGGGAGCGGGCCTTGCCGCGGGGCTCCCCCAGCGGGACTTCGAGCATTGCCGGCCGTGCCTGCGGCGGTGCCCGGGATTGGCGGCGGTGGGGTGGCGCTGGGTGGGGCTGCGGGGTGTGCTGGACGGCGGCCCGGGCATCAGCAGTGCCATGGCTGACGGCTTCTTCCCTTCGCTCCGCGCCGTCGGGACCCTTTCTTTCCCGAGACGACAGTTAAACGGGGATTTTGTTCTGTTGCATTAATGATTTTGAGGGCCAAGGGGACCCACGCCATCACACCTGGCAGTGTACAGGGCAGTCTCGGTGGACACCTTGCTGAGGCATGAAGTCTTACATACCAGATAACTCTTGGAACGGGTTGGTTTTGATTTTAAACCTAATATTGCAAAAAATGATGGTAAATTCATCTCCTGAGTCTCGGCTTTGCCTAGTTTTAACACAGTCTTAATTTTTAAGAAAAGTTGCAGTTCTATCTCTTTGAATCCCTCTTACTGTAAACACAAGGCTTTGACTTTAAATATTCGGTCGCAGTGGGATTTATTAAGGCTACACCCTACAAACACTGCATTGGCTCAGGATAGAGAATTAGTATGTGTGCTGTGTCAGGATGTTAAATAGTCCAGTTTCATGTAATCATCACTGTATTATGGCCTATCTACTTTGAGTTAGCAACAGTAAGGTGGGCACACTTTCTAATACCTGATTAGCTTCAAAAGGCTGGACTTGAAGACTTGAAGAGTAAAGTGAATACAGATTTATCACCCTCTTTACACTAGATAGAGGCACTTTTTCTTCCTAGGCTCCCAATGGGGAGCCATTCTCAAGTACTGCCATAAGCAAGAAACTGATTATATGACTGTGAGGTCCTGTTTCAGTCTGTGTTTTCTTTTTGTTAGCTAGAAATCTAGCTTATTTGGCTAGAAACTTTTGAGAAAGCTGTTGTATCTAATAAGACACAATTTCATTTTTGTAGTTTGTAGAAGTTTCATTACTGTCTTATTGCTGCTTTTTGACAGTTTTACCAAGACAACTGTGTGGTAATACTGAACAGCACTTCAGATGACCATTACTTAATGACAAATCACCACAAAAGTTACCTGAACAAGCTTTTTCCTCATATTTGTGGATTAGGAAACAGTGAGTGGGAAGTCTTACTAGGCAATGAATGACTGTGTGGAGACCCCAGCAGAGCAGCATTTTCAAGTGGGGTGTGCTGTGCCATGTGGCCATGTCCCCTTGGACCTGGAAGTGGCCTTGTGATGTCAAGTCTGGTTGTGCAGATAACCGCATGTGGAGCTAGCTCAGTGTCTGCACTGTCTGTAGTGCTGGCATGTTCTTTTTCTTTGTTTCTCTGTTTCTGCAGCTTAAGTGAATCTGAGAGAGCTGGGAACAAGTGTTTAAAACTTAGCATTTGTTGTCCTGTGTGAGGAGTGTACTGGTTGGTGTGGCTCTTCTGTTTGTTCACTTGATTTGCAGATATCTGTGGATGCTGGCTTTGGTTTTGTTACAAGCCTGTTTGCATCCAAGTTACAGAGTAAGTTACTAATATTCCTGGTGGATATTAGGACAGTTACAATGACACTAACACAGTTCAAATAAATACAGGCAAAATTAATATATACGATGTTTCTAATGTCTCTACTTTGTTTCTAATAGCACATTTCCCCTGATGTTGTGCTAGATTTTTTTGCTGGGTCTCTGGGTCCTAAGGCCACTGGCTCCGTTTGGTAGTGGGGAGGGGACAAATTCAAGCAAATCATCAGCATCCCAAATCCTTTGTTGAGAGGAGTATGATGTTGATTGGTTTGTACTTCTTAGAGTCTCCATTTAGAAACGCATATAAAAAAGTCCACATCTTAGTTCTCCATTGTTTTGTACTTGACATTTTAGCTGAATTGACTGTATATGGCGTGCTTTACATGTGTTGAATAGTTTTGTTGTCCTAGAACTGGTTTTAACCATGTCTCAGAATTGCACTCCTTTGACCAATATTTGACTATTGATGAACTGTTTATAGCACTGGGGCATTTCAGCATCTTCCTGTGCCTGTGTGTTTAAGGGCTCTCCTGTCACCTTGTGTTCCTGCTGTCATAAGATTTGATCTTTTATGCTGCTTTTTGAAATTCTAAGTTAGAGCTCATTTCTGTTAGTAACAAAAATCAATAAAATAGTGTTATACTGCCCAACTGTACAAAGCTGAGCAAAAATTAAAACAAATCAGGTAATTGTTACCTGGTCATAACAGTGGTTGCAGTTAAAAAAGTAAAAAAACCTGTCTAGGCTGGCCAAGACAAATTCAGGCAGTGCCTGACCGTTCCTGAGAACTATTTGGTAGGCCTAATACAAAGTCTGCGGCCTCTTAAAAACAATGCTTAATAAGTTACAGTATGTTTCAGGGATACTGTATAGGTGGGCATTCCTCTGAGCTGAAACAATTGCTGCTTGTGACAGCAGACTTGATGTTGGTCCATGATGGCTTAGGCTAATTTAAGTCTGAGGGCTATGTTAGAGTTTTCCCCTTTTTGCACTGCACAGGGATTTAGAGGATTTAGGTGGGCACCCATCTGTATATTTCGGTTACAGAGTAGGTTGCTTGAATTCCCACTGAATATTAGTGTGGTTACAGTGATCCAGGGAGCTGATCCACACAAAAATAACCTGGACTGAAAAAAAAAAAAATAGGCCTGTCTGGACCAGCTCACCACACAACTGTACAACTTTTAGGGTTAGTACCAAGAAAGGGGTGAAAACATTTGGGAAGTGTTACACGTGCAGTAACAGGATTCAGATTTGGTTTTGGAGAATGGCTGTGTGAATAAACAAGTCAGGTTAACTTCTGTTTGCTGTACAGTAACAACATGCACATCCACAGTTACTCTGCAGCAGCTTGCATACTACTGTGAGTGAAAGTAAGACAAAAAAAAAAAAAAAGAAAAAAGGAATGTTATCTTACACTCCCTGCAGGGGAGATGATGCAGCAGTACATCAGCAGCACCCACTTCCATAATGGTTGTAAACACAGATGCAAGAAGGTTCAGTCCCACTCCACTGTTCCTTCTCCGACCAAAAGCCGAGTTATATAATCTACTACTGTAGGCATGCATGTGACTTGAGTCAACTTAGGACATTAACATTGTCCTCTTATTTTGGACTACAACAACTATATAGGTATTTCTGATATGTGAGAAAGTTCATATAAAGGATTATTAAATAAGCCATAAAGTGACTGACTTAACACTTTGATTCGTTTTCCTTGGGGTTTTTTCCTGCATTTCCAGTTTATGAAAGTACATTGAATTTTGCCTATAGTACTGATTTTCAAGCATGTTCAATGGTCAGGCTATAAGAGTATATCAAAAAGGGTCAGGGTCAAGAACTGTTAGGATGTATTGAACTTTTCAGATGTTTCATTTGTCTTTTATTAATCTCCTGCTGTAGCACATTCTTTTCTCTTGTTAGTCACCTAACTAATCACTTTTATTTCAAACTAAGAGTAAAGCAGCTGTTCTGCTCTGGGATTCTTTTAGCTGTATATAAAATTCTTTGTGTACTCCTTTCAAGAGACAGTATTGTAGGTTGTGGGTGCTTTATCTGCATTTCTTATATTGCTGTGTATCAGTGAAGGAAATATAAACAAGGAGTAGGGAGAGCCTTTTGCCTTTTTTGACAGATCTGATAGCCGGTTTCTTGGTGATTGCATATTTTCATTAGCTTGTCATTCAGAAAAAGTAAATTTGATGGGCATTAATAGTGTTTGCTGCATTTGTAGCTTATATTCTAACAACCAATACTTATGGTTTAATTACTTCAAAATAGTCTTAGTCTTAGCATGTTGTCTGAGTTTGGATTTACTGGCTAGTGAGGGAATTGATTAGAAGAATCTTTTTGAAAATATCTTGTTCTTGTTTCAGATTGGCAATGATTTTAAAAACTACTACAAACAAAGTAAGTTGGGGTATGTGAAAACAGCACTGACATTTGCCCATAGCTACTCTCTGATTAAGTGGAAGTGACACCAGTAGATTAGAATGAGACTAAGACAATTCACATTGCAATTGTGTTAGTTTAACTTTAACAATCTTTTAACACTCTTGTTTAAATGTGGCTGACATACCATAATTACAAATCTACAAGCCTTGATTATAGAATTTTACATCATGAACCTATGGGGAAAGTGTATTGATTTTTGTGAAGCAACTCTTTTTTTTTAAAACCACCTTCCTAAACTATGGAATCTTCCCAAGATTGTTCTTTTCCTGTCATGCTGGTGTTGGTACAATTTTTTCTCTTTGTAAAATATCATCATATTGCCAAGCAACTTACACTGTGATTTTTTTTATTTTTTTTTTTTTCTGCAAGTGCAGGAAGTTCTGCAAGTTGCACAAAACTGTTGGCCTATTTTTAAATTGTATTACTTTACTGGTGAGTTTGGGATGTATTTTGTGCAAATATGAATTATTGCAGAGAGTACAGACACTCCTTTTGCTGTAGGTTGACTATAGCTAATTCAAGCGCAAAACTAGCTCACTTTCTTATTACTCAAGAAATCTGCTATTTCTGGTGTAAATCACATTTTTTCTCAGTCTTCTGTCCACCATATGAATTATGGATGGATGCTTACTTACTTGTTTTTCATTAGAGATAGGCACTAGCTCTCATTTTTAGCATCAATATATTGATAAGAAACTCATGTCTCCTTTCTGTATTCTTGTTATAATTAGAAAATTGTACACAACAACTGATTGTTTGCTCAATTAATGGGAAGGGCTGGGATATGTTATATTATACGGGTATTGAAGAATGATCTGCAGAGCTGTTCAGCTATACTGAGTCCGCATGATAACACGATTTAATATCTGTACACGTCACATCCAAGAGCTCAGGGATTCAGGAGGGTGAATGTATTGCATGCGCTGTTGGATACAAGCTGACTCTATCCAAATTAAATAACCATTCTCAGAGTGCAGGAGCGTTGTGCATTTGTTGTCTGGGGCTTTCAGCGGCTTAGTCCTGGAGTCTTAAACTTGGGTTTCGTGCTAGCCAAATGTGGTTTTTGTGGTTCAGAGCTACCTAGATATATCTTAAGTACCTTCTGTAGTGCTCCTGGAATTGGGAGCAGATACAGAAAGTCCAGAGCTGGCCTGCTTTTGAAAGTTGCTTTGGTCTTTTAGAGTTATTAACTTAGTATCTGTCCTACATAAACAACTGCATTATGGGAACTGGCTGACAGAGTGCACTTCCATTTACATAGTGCCCTGAGTTGACATCTGTGGCAAACACAGTCACTAGCCCATTGTCGTGGTTTAAGCTGTAAATTTCACTTCTCCCTCCCTTCCCCCCCCCCCCCACTCCAATGGGGGGGAAATGGGGAGAAGAACCGGAAGAATGCAACTCCCACGGGTTGAGACGAGAACAGTCCAGTAACTGAGATATAATACAAATCACCACTGCTACCACCAATAATAATAATAATGACAAGGCAAATACAAGGGAAAAGGATACAACCGCTCACCGCCTGACTGAGCCGAGAGAGCGAGCGAGCAACTTCCGGGTTCCTGCCACCAGTATTTTACATCCTGGGCATGACGTGCTGTGGCATGGAATAGCTCTTTGGTCAGTTTCTGTCAGGTGCCCCGTCCCTGCTTCCTCCCGGCCCCCCCCTCCTCCCCGGCAGAGCATGAGACTCAGAAAGTACTTGGTGAGACCAAAACACTACCAAGCAGTAACTGAAAACACTGGTGTTATCAGCGCTATTCCCAGGCCCAAAATCAAAAACACAGTGCTGCACCAGCTACCGAGGAGAAAAATGACTGCTGCTGCTGAACCCATGACACCCATATAATTAGCTGAAGGTGTAATAAAAACCAACATTGTAAATTTGCTGGGAGTAATGTTAACTGTGTAACTGAAGCAAGGCTGATACAATAAGGCCTGAGTAACTGTGTAACTGAAGCAAGGCTGATACAATAAGGTTTGGGTAATTGTTAATTAAGTAAGGCCTGTACGTGAAGTTTGGGTAATCATAAACTACAGATGTTCCTTTGTCTTTAAGAAACTGCAGAAACCCCCCTATCTATGTTCCTTTGTCTTTGAGACAAACTGTAGAAGCCCCCTTATCTATGAGACTAAATCCCCAAGGACAACTAAGAGGGGGCAGAAGAAGCAGTAAGGGACATGCACAGAGAAAGAAGGTAAAAAGTTCAACCTTAAAAGTCTGCATAAAGGTCACTGAGGAATACTCTTACTTCATCCTGAGACCCTCACCCAAGACCACCAGGAGACAGTGCGCATGCGGAAAAGACTTGTGAAACTAATTATCATATGAAGCGGGAGCAAATTTACCTATTACAACATCTTAGTGAATATGCATGTATAAGCTCTGTAAAAGGAGTGACTGTGTGATCCTTGGTGTGCGTGCTGGCGGAGTGGAGACTCCCCACGCACCCAGCGCTGTTTGCTTATTACCTTTCCTATATGAAATTACAATAAATATCCATTTGCTTTGGAATTGGTCTGTGAACATTTATAACAAAGGGTAGTTGCAAGTTGACTCTGGTCTCCAGAAAACTACTTACATGGGGGGATTCCTATTTCCTGTGTATTTTAATGCATGCTTTCTTTTAAATTTCAGCAATACCAAACAGTGTCCACAGATATCTTAAAAAGCTGTGAAAAGAGCACTGTGTTGTTTTGTTTGGGTTTTGTGGTTTTGTTCGGTTTTGCTTGTTTGTTTGTTTTTTATGATTTTGTTTTAATTTTTTTCACCTTTTCAGCAGACCTAAACACTAGTTCCTTCTTAGAAGTGTCTCACAAATTCAAATTAGTAATGGGCAGATCTTCAAAGGATTGCCTCCTTTACATTCCTTTCTCCATCACATTACCTCTTCTCAAAAGGCTCAAAGCCTTTAGTGAAACCCATGATTCTGGCATCTTGGGGTTTTTGTGCTTACAATTATCGTCTCCCCTCTGAGGCAAAACTGGCTTGTGCATGTCCATGCTGACCAAAGTCATCTACTGATGTCATCATTTTAACTGGCAAAACTATGTTGCGCATCAGGTTTATCACCATACATTGGTAATGATGCAATATTAAGGGGGAAGGGCAAGAACATATGCAAAACTGTGTCTTTGCAACCCTAAGTTCTTTAAGCACTCTTTCAGAAGTTTGAAAGTCCAGTAGTTACAGTTGCTTGGCAACCCTAGTTTGGTTCCATTATGCATGCATGTAGTACTGTTGCCTTGGTTTTGATTGTACTTACTTTTTTCATTGCATTCTTACTCATGGTATGTAGCCACATACTCATCTATGTGGATAAACCAGTTACAAATAATCACTTTGTGCTGAATTAGAATGTGGATCTATGGGAAAACTAAAAAAAAAAATATATATATAGAATTTGTGGTAGTGCTTTATATGCAGAAGATGAGTTACAACTGCATAATCCAGCCTGGCTTGACTTTGAGTTAATTATTATTAAATTATGTGTATTATATAGGTGGAAAATTTGTTCTGGATCAGGAGGTGCATTATATTTTCTTAAAACTGTATTAGATCTCTTCCCTGATGCATTGTGAATTGATAATACACACAATGTGAGTAGTTCTGGTTAATTTTGCTTATTACTATAGCACTTCAGTTCATCCCCAGTTGGGGGAGGTAAAAAGGTGATAACTGGGTAATAGAAGGGAAAATGAAGTGGAGATCTGTGGAACCCATTATTACCACTTCAGAGGTCCTATTTTTTGCTATTCCTTCTCTAGAAGCAAAGACTCAGGCTCCTTAGCATTTACAAATTTCAGCTGTCCTATTCCATTCCATGCCATTCTCTCCCTGAATTTTTGCCAGTCCAGAACCCGTTTGTGATGGGCTGATAAACATTTCACTTCCCTCTGACTCTTGTTTTCAGTCCACCCGAAATGTTTTTTCAGCTTTCTTGATGTCGTAGCCTTTCTCTTCATTGCCCTTGACCACCCAAGTTGCTTCTTGCTGTACCTCAGCAAAATCATGACCCTCAGTCATCATCCTCTGCTTTTTGAGTAGTCCATAACTTAAGCGCTTTCATCCTGGTTGCATCTGTTGGATTCTTCCATTCCTCTGCCTCCCTCATGCTCCCACTGGCTGCTGGCATTCAGGGATGCACTAGCCAGGCAGAATTTCTCAGCAGGGCAAAAAAGAAACTTCAGTTGTGGCTATGGCAAGGATTTTAAAAAATCCGTTGCTCTTGCATTCCTATATAAGCGTATTACAAAAGCAGGGAAATAACTGCGTTGAGAAGCAAGGGCAGAATGTGAAGCCCTGGTTATTCGGAGAAATCTTTAGAAATAGAGTTGCTGTCAAAATGTTAAAAAACCAAGTAATCTTTAACTTGAAATATTTTTCTGTCTTCAAAAAAACCGCCTTGTACCTGATTTTCATTGTGTTCACGTAGTAATTTCTTGCAAAAGCCAAGCTTACAAAGTTAACCTTAAGTGTCATGGTATGTTAGTTATAGAATCATAGAATAGTTAAGGTTGGAAAGGACCTTAAGATCATCTAGTTCCAACCCCCCTGGCATGGGCAGGGACACCTCCCACTAAACCATGCCACCCAAGGCTCCGCCCAGCCCGGCCTTGAAGTCCACCAGGGGTGAAGCATTCACAACTTCCCTGGGCAACCCATTCCAGGGCCTCACCATCCTTACAGTAAAGAACTTCTTCCTCATATCCAATCTAAACTTCCCCTGTTTAAGTTTGAACCCATTACCCCTTGTCCTGTCACCACAGTCCCTAATGAATAATCCCTCCCCAGCATCCCTATAGTCCCCCTTCAGATACTGGAAGGCTGCTATGAGGTCTCCACGCAGCCTTCTCTTCTGCAGGCTGAACAGCCCCAGCTTTCTCATCCTGTCTCCATACGGGAGCTGCTCCAGTCCCCTGATCATCCTTGTGGCCCTCTTCTGGACTTGTTCCAACAGTTCCATGTCCTTTTTTATGTTGAGGACACCAGAACTGCACACAGTACTCCAAGTGAGGTCTCACGAGAGCAGAGTAGAGGGGCAGGATCACCTCCCTCGACCTGCTGGTCACACTCCTTTTCATGCAGCCCAGGATACAGTTGGCTTTCTGGGCTGCAAGTGCACACTGCAGCCGGCTCATGTTCATTTTCTCATTGACCAACACCCCCAAGTCCTTCTGCGTGGGGCTGCTCTCAATCTCTTCTCTGCCCAACCTGTAGCTGTGCCTGGGATTGCTCCAACCCAGGTGCAGGACCTTGCACTTGTCATGGTTAAACTTCATCAGGTTGGCATCAGCCCACCTCACAAGTGTGTCAAGGTCCCTCTGGATGGCATCCCTTCCCTGCAGCATATCAACCAAACCACACAGCTTGGTGTCATTGACAAACTTGCTGAGGGCACACTCAATCCCACTGTCCATGTCACCGACAAAGATGTTGAACAAGGCTGGTTCCCAACACCGATCCGTGAGGGACACCAGTCGTTACTGGTCTCCAGCTGAATATTGAGCCATTGACCATAACTCTTTGTGTGTGGCCATCCAGCCAGCCAGTTCTTTATCCACTGAGTGGTCCACCTATCAAATTGAAGTCTCTCTAATTTAGAGACAAGGATGTCATGTGGGACAGTGTCAACTGCTTTGCAGTAGTCCAGGTAAATGGGTCAACTGCTCTACCCCTGTCCATCAGTTCTGTAGCCCCGTCATAGAAGGTCACCAAACTGGTCAGGCAGGACCCTTAGTGAAGCCATGCTGGCTGTCACCAAGCACCTTGTTGTTTTTCATGTGCCTCAGCATGCCTCCCAGGAGAATCTGCTCCAAGATTTTGCCAGGCCCAGAGGTGAGGCTGAGTGATCTGTAGTTCTCTGGGTCATCCATTTTCCCCTTCTTGAAAATGGGGGTTATATTTCCCTTTTTCCAGTTGTTGGGTACTTCACCTTACTGCCATGATTTTTCAAATATGATGGACAGTGGTTTAGCAACTTCATTTGCCAGCTCCTTCAGGACCTGCAGAAGGATTTCATCAGGTCCCATGGACTTGTGTATGTTCTGGTTCCTAAGATGGTCTCGAACCAGATCCCCTCCTACAGTGGGCCCAATGTCTTCATTCTCACAGTCCCTGCATCTGCCTTCCAGGACTTGGGTGTTGTGGTCAGAGCATTTGCTAGTGAAGACTGAGGCAAAGAAGTCATTAAGAGCCTCAGCGTTCTGCAAATCCAGGGTAGCCAGTTCTCCTGATAGCTTCCAGAGGGGGCCCACGTTGTCCCCAGTCTGTCTTTTATTCGCTAATTAGTTATTTAAGCTGTAGATGCAGGAGGGCTAAAAATTATGTGTATAGTTGTGTGTGGTCACATTTTGACTCTTCAAAGAGAAAATTTCTCTCTTATGGCGATTTTGTTGCTATCGAGAGAATGAATGCATAAGCTAGAGGTCTTGTCTAAATCAGACAGTAGTCACTTATGGCTAAGACAACATGGCAGTTCATGATTTTAAAATTACCCCTTCCTTCATCTTTCTCCCTGACTTGTCCTTGTAGGCCCCAGTCTGTAATGCCGGTGTGCTTATGTAGCCTTAGTGAACCCAGAAATGTGAATAAGTAATTGGAATATTTGAGACCAGATATTTTAAGCTCTGCAGGTAGTAATTAGCAGAGTGCCAATTTTACTGTGCTATACTTGTGCATAGTGTTAATACATGGAATTTATTATACTACAACAACAATAACAAAAAAAGGCTCTGTACCCTCTACAGTTCCACTATTATGGATTTTTAGGTTTCACTAAGTCAGCATAAATATTTCATTATCCAGCCAATAAATGCTGTCAGCTTTGGGGTTTCTGTGTGTTTAAGGCTGAATCTATGGCATATTAGCATATACCGTGGTTAATAGTAACATTGGTTTTGAAAAGATGCATGTCCTTTCAATAGTGAAGCTACTCAGTGGCAAAACTGAGAAATTCCTTCTCATCTTCAGAGCTTCACTGAGCTTGCTTAGTCCATCTAGGGAAGTGTTTCTTGTGTTAGTCTTTCTAATGCTGGAGAGCAGTCTTTATTTGGTGCCTTAAGCACATAAGTGACATTCTAGCTCGTACGGAACCTGATTTGTTGGAAATTGCTGGAGGTTGTGGGAGACATGTAAGGAGTAGTAGTGTGCTTGTTCTATCCTTGTACCATTTTACCATTTTTATTCTAGCCATCCACTAGTAGTTCGTGCAACTGTGGCTCAGGAAGGTAGAATTTTTGTTAGCCAAGCAGAGAGGATCTTGATTTTGTTATGCAGTAAGAAAACTCATGTTGTGCACACTTTTTTCATCTGTCAACCCTCAGTTAAAATGTGTGCTCTTCCTATGATCAGAGATGTACTTGCTATTGGTAATGATGCAACTACAGGAGATGACACTGGCGTTCATCTCTTGAATGGTCCAGAGCAGGTAATTTAGTACCGTTAGGGAGTGAGAAAGGAGCGGGATTTGAGGCTTTTTCAACAGCCACAAGTTAGAACAGTCTAAACCACTAGCAGCTCTGCACCCTAAACAGACCAGAAGTGAAGTCCCTTCAGAAATCAATGTAATCCTAATTCAGAGGTCTCATTTCCCTCTCCTCCTCTCCAGTTCTCTGGTCTCTTAATGCTAGTCAAACCATTTGCTGAGCTCTCTCAATTTGCTTAACCCAGGAGAAAGCCTGTCAGCTTTTGGTTTGGTTGTGGTTTTTTTTTTTTATTCTTACTGTGTTAATTTCCTGCTGTTTTGGTGAACTGAATTGGCTCCTGGAATGATCGTTGGAGCATTAGTGCTGGCGGAGGTGTGTGCTGGGATGGGGGTGAGGGAGACCTCTGTTCAGCAGTGGTTGGCTTTTAGACACTTGGGCCATCTTATGTTACTTTGTTTTTCCGCTTGGGGAGATGAAGTGGAGAAGAGAAAGTGAGTAGAAGATAGATGAGGAAGTAAATCATAATGTTATGGGAAAGGTGGTTAAGGAACTATTAGTGATGTTTCAGGTTTTTTTCTTCTACCTTAATTCTCTTAAGGCTTTTAAGCTCTTCAGAGTTTGGTCTGAAGCTTTAAAGTAATAAAACTGCATTTTTTACACAGAATATACAAACTGTGAAATTGATTATGAAGTGATGTGGAAGTCAGACGTGTAAAGGATTTTTGAAAAGGCAGCAGCCTCAGCCTGGAGCTGACCTATTGTCTATTAAACATTGAGAGTTTAATTTTGTTCTTCAGTGTTAGAAAGTCCTTAAGTTGATTTCTAGAGACAGCTATACCACAGGAAATGTTACTTTAGACTTGTTTTGTTTCTTTATACTCTTTCCCTAATAGTTGTCTACACTGCCAGCCAGTAATTAAGGTCCAGAATAATTGCATCTTATGCTTTTACTTTTTCATTTTGAAAGACGAAGGAGCTAGTAAACCACTAGTATTTTGTTTGGGTTATTTTTTTTTCTATTTCTGGGGGTGTAGACTTCTGCTTCAGGGCCATGAAAAATAACTGAGGCAAACAAGCTTGTTGTCAGTAGATTTAAATCAGGTGTGTGGGAGTCTTTGCTTCCATTGAACATTTATGTGGAGGTCTGAACTTTGAAAAGAGCTATCATAAGTGGATACTTGAAGTATGACAATAAGATAATATTAATTGTATGCATCTGTTTGTCAGTTTTTACTTATTTAACTCTGGATGTCTGAGGAGAGGAAGGACTTGAGAATTTTTGGACAGTAGTTTTATTTTAAAAGTGGGAAAACAAAAGGAAAATTTTGGTCACTAGTTGGTACCTTAATTATTCTCCAGGAGCTTTGAATTAAAAGCGGTTGCACACTTCTTGGTAGTCCACAGAACTGTGACACTTGCTAGAAGGTGTCACGTGATGGGATGTGGAAACTGTAACAAGTATATTAAAACATGCAACTCTTACTCATTTTGCATTTTTTAATACCTGATCCAAAATGTGCTATGCCAGTATCTCTAGGTTGTGTCTGTCCTATTTCTAATTTTTAAATACATACTGTTTATAGGAATTTTATTTTGGTGGGGTTTTTTATTTGTATTTTAAATTGCTATTATCTTAAAATTTGAGGCTTTATTTTGAAACTATAGGGTAAAGATTGAAGTGTGAACTAAAAAGGCTTTATGTCCAAAGAACATACTGAATGCAAGTAGAGAATAAGAAGAACAGATCCATGTTGACTTTGACTACTTGGATCTTTTATAGACCTCTTAAGCAAAACTGTGTTTGAGAAGGTTTCTATATCTGCTTCTCAAAGACTTTTCCACATCTTGTAAGTAAAGTAAGAAAGTACCTCTTGCTTTCAGAACAGATCAACCTTACAGGTACCTTACATTAGGTACAGGTTGTACCTTACACAACATTATGTTATAGAACTATGGACAGTGGTTTACAAATGTAATTTACAGGAAGACTCTTGGCTCATTTAGGAACTTGTATATGTTAGGTATATGCTAGCAAATGCCGCTCTTGTTTTATTGGGCTGTGACATCTTGATTTGATTACAGAATATCTTTAAGCCTTTCAAATAATATTTTCATGCAGTATTTTTGGCACAAGAAAGTGCGCAACACCGTAATGTCACATAGATGTTTAAGGCATTCCTATGGATGTCCATGAGTTGTGGCAGCTATTAACTCTGTCTGTCAGGAAGGAGGGAGAACCATAGTAAACATGCTGGCCAAACTCCCTGGAGTGAATGGGAGTTCTGTTTGTCTGGCCAATATAATTTCTGAAGAGTTACACGTGTGTAAACTATCAGTACATGAAATGTGGAGAACATTTAAACTGGCTCAGAGCATCTCTGAAGATTCACATTAATAGACCTAGTTCTATTTAATTAATAAATAGTCACAAACATGGGAGTCCAAATAAATACCTAAAACAGTCTTTTCAGGAATTTGAGAAATCCAGTGCCCCTTTCA
>CM029941.1:25168402-25193402 GCA_017639245.1 Myiopsitta monachus
TTGCTCTGAACTTGTCTACCACAATTTACACATTGATTCTGGTAATGCAGACTATCCAGTCATCTTAGAAGTATTGCTTAATTGAACCACCCTTTGTATTTCATTTGTGCATTACACTTTAAATCACTCTTGTTTCAATTAAAGTTCTGTTTTATATTAAAGGCAGTGTGTCTGGTGACATCATTTCCACTTAGCATATGTCATAGTTGCACTTCAGGAGAATTCATAAATGCAGTAGCATTTTAAGGTAGCTGAGAGGATACCTGTTGTAATGTGTGCACTCAAAAAAAAAAAAAGTCATAAAGGGAGAGAATTTCTATTTTGTGACCAAAGTTAAGATTCATCTTTGTAAAGGGTGAGTACCCTTATCTGCTATTGGTGTCTGTTCAAGTTCTATTTAAAGAAGATTACTAAAAAACACACTCATTTTTACAAAAGAGAAGAGGAAAACAGCTACCCCTAAAATGCAGATTTAGATACCTAACTTAGAACCAGTAGCAGAGCTGACAGTATTTATTAACACAGTGTGCCTTACAATGTATAGAACTTTCTGGTGATAAATGTTTGGTTTATTTGCAGAGCCATTGCAGCGTGCAGGATATTGTGTAACTGAAATAGGACTAACCATAGGGTTTCAGATGGGTACCAGGTGACAGATTGTTTAAAAAGACAAAGATTTTTTTAAGGAACTGTCTATTGTAGAATAAAAGCTAATTGCATGTATACAAATATATATATGTAATATACAAGTTATGTGTGTACATGTGTCTTATGCAAGTAAAATTATGGTAGGAAGTAATCTATGTTGATTCCTTTTATTTTGGATTCTTTCAGTTAAAGTTATTGTAGCTTATGTTTCTTATGACACTGTAGAATGTCTACTAAAGTTATGCCTGTAGTGGTTTGTATGGTTGTAGGTTTTTTTTCATTTATGGCTGACGTGTACTTGAAATGCAACAGATTTTAAGACAACCAAAATCAGCCGCCACCACCACTCTCCCCCAAAAAAACCCTAAACAAACAAACAAAAAACCCAAAATCTTGTTTCTAGATAGATAAAGGGTCAAGAAGAAGGGGGGAACAAATTATGATGTGAATATTTTCTGTGCAGAATTCTGCTGAAGTTTTCAGGCAGTGATTAAGGGGTAATATTACTGCATTATGAAATTCCACTTCCATTTTGAAAGCAAGTTGCTGATTAATTCAGTATCTCCCCAGGCTACATATTCAGTAGAAATGGCTTCATGACATGTAGACAAAGAATCTAATACAGGAAGTGTTTTCAAATCAAAACTTGATAGCATTAAACATCAGCATCCCAATCTTATGAATGATAAATGGAACATTAAATTGGATAATTTTGATTACTGAGAAAAGCTCAGTGGAAAATTTTCACAGAAAATTGTCTCATATTTCAGGTGTCATGTGTTTCCTTTTTTGAAAGCAGAATGTTTCAAGTTCTGCTTCTGAAATACACAATTACTACAGAACTCAAAATAGGTAGATAAATATGAATGCAATTCTTAAATATTCAGATATGAGAAATACTGGAAAAAAAATCAAGTTAAATTAAGTTCTAACCAAGGCTAGAACATGCGGTCCTTTCCTGTTTGGTAAAAGTAAGGAAAATTGAATAGCAGTCAGTTTTAAAAGTTAGTGTGCGTAGAGGGACATGAGAATATCAAAATATAATGTGAAAACAGAAGTAATGACAAGCATTGCTCTTTTTTTTTAACTAAAAAAAATAATAAAAAATGATGGGTTTAGTAATTGTAAGTTGCCTTCCGTTTCAATGGCATGCATGCTTCAGTATGCAAATTGACATAAAAACTGCGTTTAATCCTATATTTCCCTAATCTTCAAGGGAATTTGCTGTTCTCATTCAAAAAAAAATCATATTTCATGGGTTGATTAAAATTAACTCTTTTGGAACCTAAAAATCGCGAACCAAATAATACTATCTGGAATTAAATCAGGTAACCTTGATCAAACAATTAACTCATCCTCTATTAAATCAATATTTGCTGATGCTAATGCTGGAGCTAGTTCCAGTAGTTGGAATTACAGCTGCTGATTTAGTGTCTTTATTATTAGTAATTAGGTTGTCTTTCCTTAGTACTATTCTCAAAGCCAGTACTTGGCTGACTTGTAGAAGCTGGCCTTGTCGATACCTACAGTACATGCTCTGTAAGCTGCTTAAAGGTTCTTTGTAAGACTGAAGGCCCTCTCTGATGGTGTAACTCCAGGAGTGTTGAGATGAGTTCAGGTGCATGTTGTCACAGCCCAACTTACATCATCTGTTGTGGAGCCATAGCTTAAGGCTAGGAAAAACTTTTTGATTGTTGTAAGCCCTAACAAAAGCAGGGAAGGTTCCTGCTGTTGCAATATCAGTACATTCTCTTTGGAATTTTTCTCAAGATACTACTGCAATGGTGCTTTTATAGCAGCTTCATTTCATAAAAGGTTCTTGTCACGCCAGTACCATTCTGCCCATCCTCAGCACTAGAAATTCTAATAGGGTACTTAACTGTGAGAAATGAAGAACTAATTTGCTCTAGTGCACTAACATGACCGTGAAGCTCTCTGTACTAGGCCTTTATTTATTCTGTTTTCATTTGTATAATATATTTTTTGCTTCTTGGATTTAATTATGTTTATTTTGGCTGTTCAGTCCTCCTTAAACAGTCTTACATGGGCTGATCTGATGCTTATTCTTGTTCGGGGAAGGATTTTTTTTGGCATGCTCTCAGGATTGCAGTAGCATATCAGTGTTTAGTTTGGTCTTGAATTAGCTGATCAGAAATTACTTTGTAATTCCCAAGATCTGGGAGGATGTTTTGGTTCAGATCTAGCATTACATGATCCAGTGTTTACCTAATGAACATAAGCAATAAAGTGGAAGATGCAACAGCAAAATTGAAGTAACAGCTGCATTGTTACATGTCCTGCATGACATCCTGGCTGGATGGCCGCAAGCAAAGAGTTGTGCTCAGTGGCTCAATGTCCAGCTGGAGACCAGTAATGAGTGGTGTCCCTCACGGATCGGTGTTGGGACCGGTCTTGTTCAACATCTTTGTCAGTGACATGGACAGTGGGACTGAGTGTGCCCTCAGCAAGTTTGCCGATGACACCAAGCTGTGTGGTTCGGTTGATACACTGGAGGGAAGGAATGCCATCCAGAGGGACCTTGACACGCTTGTGGGCTGATGCCAACCTGATGAAGTTTAACCATGACAAGTGCAGGGTCCTGCACCTGGGTCAGAGCAATCCCAGGCACAGCTACAGGTTGGGCAGAGAAGAGATTGAGAGCAGCCCCACGCAGAAGGACTTAGGGGTGTTGGTCAATGAGAAAATGAACATGAGCCAGCTGCAGTGTGTGCTCGCAGCCCAGAAAGCCAACTGTATCCTGGGCTGCATGAAAAGGAGTGGGACCAGCAGGTCAAGGGAGGTGATCCTGCCCCTCTACTTTGCTCTCGTGAGACCTCACTTGGAGTATTGTGTGCAGTTCTGGTGTCCTCAACATAAAAAAGGACATGGAACTGTTGGAACAAGTCCAGAAGAGGGCCACGAGGATGATCAGGGGACTGGAGCACCTCCCGAATGGAGACAGGCTGAGAAAGCTGGGGCTGTTCAGCCTGCAGAAGAGAAGGCTGCGTGGAGACCTCATAGCAGCCTTCCAGTATCTGAAGGGGGACTATAGGGATGCTGGGGAGGGATTATTCATTAGGGACTGTGGTGACAGGACAAGGGGTAATGGGTTCAAACTTAAACAGGGGAAGTTTAGATTGGATATGAGGAGGAAGTTCTTTACTGTAAGGATGGTGAGGCCCTGGAATGGGTTGCCCAGGGAAGTTGTGAATGCTTCACCCCTGGTGGTCTTCAAGGCCGGGCTGGGCGGAGCCTTGGATGGCATGGTTTAGTGGGAGGTGTCCCTGCTGATGGCAGGGGGGTGGAACTAGATGATCTTAAGGTCCTTTCCAACCTTAACTATTCTATGATTCTATGGTTCTAAGAGGCAATAATAAAGTTTGATAATGGGATTGCAATGTAAAAATTACTGTAAGGCATCAGACTAGACTTCACCTTAATATTCTCTTCTGACCTTCAGAAGTATTTATATCGCTCTCAACATTTAATTTTGCTTGTTAGCAAAAAATCATTCTGTTCTGAAGTATGGGTCCGTAATTAGGATTCAAGGATGACTCCGCTCCTTTAAAAGACAGGCCATAAACAAAATGGCTGTGATGTAAATTACGGAACTGTTATTTTGTCTATAACCCCCAAATCAGCATCAAGGTAAATGGAGAAAATATTCAAAGGAACACAAGATTGAGGCTACTATGTAATTCTGAAATTTTGCTTTTCATTGTTTTGTATGAAAACTAGTACGGGAAGTAATGCACTTAATGGCATGAAATTTAATAATTGGGAGAAAAATGTTCTGAGATCACAGTTTTTGAACATAAGTGGGCTTTTTCTTTTCAGTTACACATGATAACTTTTCAGTGTTACTACTAAAAAGAATGTCTGTCATTTGTCTAATAATGAAGGTGTAGTGGTGTTATTTGAAATTAAGTACCAGTATATAGCTTTCTAAGGATATGCAATATGGGTAAGTCCACACAGAATCATTAAAAATACTTTAAATTATCCTCATAAGCATCATTATGCATCACAGCTAAAATTAGCATTTCCTTGATGCAGTTTTTTGCAGTGGTTAAGAACCTTCTTTATTTATTCTTTTAGTAAAACTGTGCATTATCCTGTAGATCTGCAACTTTCAGAAGTATGTTATCAATAGTGTAACTTATTACTGTAATATAACCAGATTAACACAATCACTTGATTTAATTGCAGATTGGCCAAAGAAAAAGTTATGTATGAAAATGAAGTAAAACAGCAAGAAGAAAAGATTAAAAAAATGAAAGCTGAAGCGTCTGATGATTATGGAATTAAGAAACAGGTAAACTATCCTAAAACTTGTTTTATAAAATCCTTCTTTGCTTTCACTTAACAGTAATCATCCTTAAATAAAATAATCTACCTTTTTCCAGACTCCTGTTATACAAGTACTAGACTAAAATTCTGTCAACAGTAAAAGTCATAGTAAGCATTTGTAGAAACTTCCTGTACTCCAGAACTATTAAACTGTAAGGAGACCTTGTGGATTTTGTAGTACTTGGTCTCAGGATGGCTGTTACCCACTAACAGTGTATATGAGGCCATACATACATGGTCTGGCATTTAGGTAAACTAAGTGCTTGCTTGCTGGTAAGTGCAAATGTTACAATGAAGTGAGACTGTTTGATAATTAATATGAACATGAAACATTTCAACTTCTGAATGAGTATGCCAGTGTCCCTTTGGTTAAATCACAGACCTAAAAGAGAGCAATGGCTATGCAACTGCTCCTACCAGATGCTAGAGTTTGTAGTGAAGTCTCCAACTAGCAAGGTGTATGCTATAGTTTAATCTGTTGAAGAGTATATTTTGATGTCACTATTACAATATGACTAAATGACTAAATTATTCTTGGAAGGTTTCCCACAAAGGACAGTGTTTGAAGATGGTTGTTACGTGGTCTTTTGGAAGGAGGAGTGGCAAGTTCCTCCTAACTGAGAGAATGCTTGGGTTTGGGAGATTCGTGTTTATTCCTTACTGAAGAGTGACACGTGTGCTTAATTGTGGCCTTTGTATTCTTTCAACTGAACATGTTATCTTTTGACTATGAGTGGGTTTTTTTCCAAGCATTTCGCAGATGTTTTCTCTTAAGTCTTCACAGAAACTGAAACTGTAAATTAAGATTATTTTAACTTTTTTCACTATTTTTCATTATAAAGTGTAACCTACTGTTCTCCCGTCTTCATTTTTAAACAATGGAAAAGTAGGTTTCAGTATACTCTAATATAAAAATATACAAGAGAGGAGAAAGACCTTTTAAAACAAGCTAAACCAACTTTTTAGTAAGTTCAGATTTCAGTTCATGTGTGTATGTCTAGCATTGCTTTTGTTATGCTGTAGGAAAGAAATGCAAATAAAGAATTTGTATGCAAATAAGAATTTCTATACAAATAAAGAATTGTATTTATAGAGCTGAGCTGTTCTTCTGCCTCACCATGGTCTGAGACACTAAGATCCTACTGAACAGTAGCCTTTCTGAAAATCCGCTGGTGCTAACAAGAACTAATGAATGCAATTCTCATTTTTAGTGTCCCCCATTTATCAGATTGTTTGACTGCACCATGGTATTTCCGCAGTGACCTGCAAGATATCATCAAAGTCAAAACCAGCAGAGGCTGTGAACTTCTTCTGTGAAATGAAATGTTACACACTACCTGAAGGTATTCCCAGAGACCAATGACAAAAGCCTTCACAGAGAACAGTCTCGATTTATTCAGAAAGTGCCTGATCCACTTTGAAAGCAATCAGTTCCCCCAATGACACCTTCAGTTCTTGTTCTTTTAGTGCACTTTTCATTCTGGAAGTTGGTAATATTTCAGGTTACAAAGAATTTGTAGGCTCAGAAAGAATGCACACACTTTATAGAATCAGATCTATTACACTAAGAAAATTACATATTAACAGGAGAGCTTGATCAGAACCATATTTTGGGTAGAGTTAATACTTTGAGATGTTCTTCAGGAAAAAATCTGTAGTTACATGTTTTAAGAATTGCTTTTAGTTAATAATTCCTAATCTGAATAACTGTATGTATTTAAAAGTATGGTTGTAGTATTTCAATAATGAAAAAATGAGGTATCAGCTAAATCAGGTATGTACATACTAATCAATCCAGGGTTGAAGGAGAGATGCTTACCTTTTAATGTAATAATATTTTTATTTAGCTTACTAGTTACAACTCTGCAGTAGAACATATGATTTAACAGTACACAAGTGACTATGGAAAATTGTACTTTAAAATGAATATCGCTATCCCTACAGCATATGTAGACTTCAGGTTGTGTCTGGCCTGTACAGAGGGATCAGTCCCTTTGTAGAACAAGAGTAGGGTTTGACGAAGTGTTTTTCTCATAACTCCTTACGCAGTGGGGCAGCTTGTGGTTCCTGTGAATTCCAGTGGTCTCCAGCAGAGGTAGTGACCAGCTGGGTAGTTGGAAGTTGTTAACAGTGTACAGAAAGACTTACTTTATGAGGAGCAGATTCAACATCAAAGAAACAAAAATTATAGTTTTATCACAGTGCTGGTATTCACTGACCAAGATTATTACTTGAAGACCCTATTGTAGGGCATGAGAAGACTGTTACACGGTAACCCAGCGTAGTTCCCTTCCTCACATCCGAATATGCAGAGTCCCAGGCCTGTTTTATCTCATTGTTATGGTAACCCAGGATATGTTGCTTCCCCCATCATCTGCTCCCACTTTTGTGCTGGCACCAGCATGATGGTGGGTTGGAATTTGGGCAATGGCACCTGCCATACCTCAGCAAGTTCACAAAAGAGCAAAACAGGCCATTGTATGTGTATGACGGGTTAATCAGTGCATGTTTTACTGTTCACCCCTACAGTGCTTTCCTTTGAGCTTCCCCCCAAAGCAGGGCTCTGCTGCATTCCTCATTTTGATTAGCATCAGTGTCCTGTGGCTCTCACCGTGGTAACACTATGCTTTTAATAAAGCCAAACCTTTAACTCACTGAGCATTGTGCCGTATCCCTGAGGGGTCAGCACTTGCTTTTCACCTGTTAACACCCCTATATTACCATTGTCCTGGGCACAGGTTATATGTGCACTGCTTGTGAGTTGCAATTCATGTACTTCAGCTGAATCTGAGCTGGGTGAGAGCTGCTTGTGGTAGGTTGTATATCAGAGTGAAAGAATCTCTAGCATTTTGAGGCAAAGAAGCCCTTTAGTTTCCATCACAGCTTATTTAAAAAAAAACAAAACCGAAACAACAAACCAACAGCAACCTAAACATTGTTCTCCTATTGTCTGTTTTTTATCTGTGAAGGCAGATGAGAAATTTAGAACTTAATTTGAACCAAAATGGTAGAAAAAGACCATAAAAATTGAAGAGCAGGATTTGGGGGAAAATAGGCTATGAAATAAAAACTTTTCTATCTCAAAATCACACTTATCTTCAACTAGAAGACTTGTGGAAAAAGGTTAAGTACTTTAATAAAGTACTAAAGTGAAAATAATCTTATTAAAAAGTATTCTATACAAAATATATCAAGTTTGTAGAAATTAGGAAAAATATTGAGGCTTTTGATATATTCCACTAGGTGTAAATTCTGCATATACTTCTGTGGAGGGTCACGAAGAACCCTGACTGGTAGCAGCAAGTAGTGCAATTGTATCTCTGTGTGGAGTTTTCATAATGAAGACTTAGTTTCTACACAGTTGTAATGATTATCAGTGTATGAAGACTTTACCTGTAATAGAAAATTTTCACACTGTAATCACTTATGAATGCAGACTAATGATAGCAACCAGTAATTTTCTGTATTTCTGTGGTTGTTGAGGTGTTTCACACATAAATAAACGTCCTTTCCCAGCTCATGCTTTTAGACTGCTGAATGTGAGAAAAGCCTGAAGTATCTACTCCCTGTTTCCTCTCAGTGGCATTGTAGATTCACTGTTTGTTAACTGTCAGCATTTTTACTGATTATTTTTTATTTTTTTAAAGTTATCCTACAGTTCCAAATTACTCCTTGAGTGATGTCATCTCCTAATGAATTAAGTATCCAATGGACCTAACAGAATTTAGTATCTGCATGACAAAGTGTATATAGGAGTACATAAAGTACATCTTGCTAACACAGTTTTTTACAAGTATTGGTGAAAACAGCAGTAGTTCTCTTGCTTTGTTGAGTGAAAGGTAGAGTGTCTCCTGGAACAAGTAAAAAGAAATACATTTGAAACCAATGTATGTTGTTTTGGAAAATTACCATAAATTACCACAGAAGATGATAATTTGCTGCTAATTTTGTTACTGGAGAAGTTCTCTCTGAAAGAAACATAGTAATGTTCTGTGACTTTTTCAATTTAAAATGTCTATTTTATAATGACTTTATTTTCTGTCTCAGAGAAATATTCCAGTTCAGTTGGCTTTTTACATTTTTCATTCTTTCTGCCCCCACCTAACTGGAACAAACAAACTTTCATTCCTCTCACCAATCAAGTACAATAAGGTTAGATAAAACATACAGTTTCACTTTCAATCTGGTTATTTTCATATTTTTTTCCCCTTAGAAGAGATAGTCTTTGTTTAATAATCTGAACTTCAGCTCTATTTGGTTAGGTGAAGAGGCAGTAGAAATGCTAATGAAGAGTCTAATGCTCCCATGTATCTATTTAGACAGTATTCTTAACAAGTAAGGTTTGCTTCCTTTAAAGCTAGCAACTTGGAAGTTTCTGTACTAAGTACAGAATTATGTTCCTAACATATAACTGGTATTAAAAATGTCTTCAAACTTTGGTTCTCTTGCCTCGTGTATCATCTGAAAGAGACCAGATGATGGAAGGTCATTACTGTGAACTTTTTTCCCTTGTTTTCCAAAGGCTGTTTTCCTTTTTATCTAGGCAGGTGTAAGCATATTTTGGTTTCCAGACTTCACACCTTTTATGTCCTAAAGTGATCTGCTGTAGAAGAAACAAGATTAGTCCTCACCTGAGAAAAGCTGCAGAGAAAACTCTTTTGAAATGCTGAGGCATTACATCTAGAGGGTTGTCTCCCACTTCTGTGGGTATTCTTTATAGGACGCATTTTTACTACATAAAGCAGAAGGCATCATCTCAAGCAGTTTGCAGCACACCTCATTCTATGGGAGTTAAAACCCTTTATTTACTCATTCACTGCTGCAAGTGTAATATGCAGAGTTGCTAGTCTTAATAGTCCAACAATGAATGGGTAAAAGAAAAGGGATAATACCAAGATGACCTAGAACTTTGGGTGCTGCTTTTTTTTTTTTTTTTTTTTAACATTTGTCACCCATCTTTGCATCATCAGATAGGTTTTACCCTAGATCCTCTGAAAGAAAATTAGAAACAAAGTTTTTAAACTCTTTCTCTGAAAAAGTACTTAACTAAGAACTTAAATATATGACACTTAAAAATATAGTAATAATGTCTTACTACAGAGGGCCTTCCTATATGCATTAATACTGCAAGGAGAATACAACATATTAATGACAGAATGAAGTAAGCCATTTAAAGGGAACACTTCTGTTGCAGGTTATCCTGGATGCAGAAGAGGTTTCATATTTAAATATCTAACAGATTGTCATTTCTAAATAGATTTAATGTTACTGAACAACTCTGCACACCTTCTCTTCTTAGTGGTTTGATTACGGATCCAGAAATGTTCCATGAAATAAATGTGCCCTTGTTTGAATCTGAAGTTGTTTTCTTTAGGAAGAGGCAGGATTTTCAGATTCAGTGGGGTGCCAGTTTAGTAATTTTGTTCAAAGTGCATGGTGAGAATAATCTTTCTCCTAAAATGAAGCACAAGGATAAGTAATAACTTTTTATGCATGATAAGCATCAAAAATATGAGCCTGCTGGTCTTTGCTTTTCATTTTTCTTTACCTTTGTCTTTCAGTCAGAGCCTCCTGCAGTGTGCACACAATGTGATCAATAACTCAATAACTTTTTTCATGCAGTAATTATCTCTATGTGGTATTATCTGAACACTGTTTTTCTTTATTACCCAAAAGATGCAGGAGATATTTATATAACCAGCTGATCCCATTTTGGATGAAGCTGCTTCATGACAGCAGGAGAAAGTTTGTTTTAAATAGCCTTTTTTAACAAATGCTGTACAGAAAGCTTACCAGGCAGTACTTTTTTTTTTCCCTAAGAGAAAAAAATATTCTAAATAGTCTTTCACACTTAATACTTTATATTTAATTAAGCACAAAGTAAATGGAAGTGTCCTATAAATTAACAGAGTTTTAAGCAATTATGCTGAGTGTCTTTTAATAAAAAGCCTGTTCAGGAAATAGGTACAACTGTTCTGAATTCCTAGATGATGACTGGATTGATTTTTCAGAGTAAAGACTTACCTTAAAAAATAAATGTTCTTATCTGGAATGCATTCTCATCAGCTTCTAATTTTCACAGATTGAGCTCTTACAAGAGTCGCAGATGATGATTCCAGACTGCCAGCGCAGATTAGAAGCTGCACATGCAGATCTTACCCAGCTACTAGTAAGTAAGGCACCATAACCCACCGATTAAGAAATGCTATTCCTCCTTGATGAACTTGGATAAACATGCAGTGCAACTGCAGCAAATTAGGACTGAAGAATTACTTTTTATAGGTCCCAAGACTAGTATCCTACAACATACCAATATTTCATTTTAGATAACTGTCTTTGGAGATTTGGTCTTCAGTCTGTAAAAGCTGTGTGTGTTGGAATTTTAGATGCTGTCTTTAATGGAAAGTACACTTGACATACTTTTATATATTGAACTGCTAGAATGGACTCACTATTTCTGTACTAGTTACATGATCAGAAAAAACAGTTTGCCTACTTTTGGTAGTTTCCTAAATAGTGTAGATGTACATAATATGCTTCTAGTGAACCGAAACATTCAAAATACTTTTATTACACTATGGATAAGAAAGAAGACATCAAAGTCCTTGCTAAGTACTGCTTTACATTTTGTTAGTAAGGTGAGCACTACTGCCACATCTCTAAGATATAATACCTGCAGGAATAAACAGTGTCTTGTACAAATAGAGTCACTAAAATTATACTAACTTTAGACATCATGATGTTTGTTTTAAAAAGCTGCCTTCTCATCAAGAATTCAGCTACACTTGTAAATGCTACTGTGAGGTTAAAAATACATACCCTAAATTAAGCCCCATACACATGGGGTGGCTGAAATTCAAGTCCCTTCTCAAAGGGAAACTTAAGCTATCTTATCCTCAGGTAGTATGCCTCTACTAGTCATTGAACTAGTTACTTAAGGGTTAACTGGTCTGAATTTCAGCATCATGCAGAAGTGGTGCTATTGATCCATACAAGCGTCTGCTGTACAAACTTAAAAGAAGGAATAGGGTAGTTACTGTTGTTAAGTATTTAAAAGTCCTCAAGAATTGCTTTCTGTGCTTACCTACCTTCAATGGTTTTATTAAAATCAACTTTCTAGTGGTATATTTTTTCAATTGTCAATCTGCTTAAGCTTTTTCCTAACAGTACTCTTGTTCTGAGGTCTGTTGTTATTGGTTCCAGTTATGTTGTCCTTGGGTTTAAATATTTAACAGAATAAATGTATGCATATTACTTACATATGACAGTCATTATCCCGAACCTTAAGTAAGACAAAAGAAGTAACCTGTGCTTTGAGTCATACAGAACTAGTGTTTTCAATAATGATAAATTCCTTCTTTCATAGAATAGTTTGGGTTATAGTTTGGAAGGAACCTTTAAAGGTCATCTAGTTACAACCGCCCTATCATGTGCTGGAACATCTACTAGATCGGGCTGCTCAGAGCCCTACTCAACTTGACCTTGAATGTTTACAGGGATGGGGCACCTACCACCTCTCCGGGTAACCTGTTCCAGTGTTTCACCATCCTCACTGTAAAAAATTTCTTCCTTATATCTAATCTGGATCTACCCTCCTTTAGTTTAAAACCATTACCCTTGTACTATGCAACACGCCCTACTAAAAATTCTATACCCATCTTTCTTGTAAGCCCCCTTTAAATATCAAAAGGCTGCTCTGTCTCCCCTGAGCTTTCTGTTGTCCAGGCTGACTAACCTTAACTGTCTTAGCCTGTATTCATAGCAGATGTGTTCTATCTCTCTGGTCATCTTTGTGGCTCTTCTCTGGACTCACTCCAACAGGTCTGTTTCTTTCCTGTGCTGAGGACTCCAGAGCTGAACACAGTACTCAAGGTGGGCTATCACCAGGGTGACACAGAGGGGAAGAATCACCTCCCTCAACCTGCTGGCCACACACCTTTTGATGCAGCCCAGGATATATGGTTGGCTTTCTGGAATGTGACCATGGGCTTATGTTCAGCTTTTCACCCACCAGCACCCCCAAGCCCTTCTCTGCAGGGCTGCTCTCAATCCCTTCATCCCCCAGCCTATGCTGGTGCCAAGGGTTGCTCCAGTCATCATGCAGGACCTTGCATTTGGCCTTGTGGAATCTTCTGAGGTTCACATGGGCCCATACCCCAAGCCTGTCCGGGTTCTTTTGGATGGCATCCTCTCCCTCAGGCATGTCAACTGCACCACAAAGCCTGGTGTCATCTGCAGACTTGCTGAGGAGGCATTCATCCCCCTGTCTGTGTCACTGAGGAACTATTTAACAGTACTGGTCGCTGCACGGGCTCCTGGGGACACCGTCTGTCACTGATCTCCATTTGGAAATTGAGCTGATGACCACTATGCCTCTGGGTACAATTATGCAACAGATTCCTCATCCACCAAACAGTTCATCCATCAAATCAATACCTCTCCGATTTAAAGAGAAGGATGTTGTGGGAAGCGTGTCAAAGGCTTTTCAGAGGTCCACATAGATGACATGTGTAGGTTTTCCCTTATCCACTGATGTAGTCACTCCATCACAGAAGGCCACTAGGTTGGTCAGGCAAGACTTACCCTTGATGAAGCCATGGTGGCTGTCTTGAATCACCTTCCAGTTCTCCACATGCCTTAGTGTGGCTTCTAGGCGGATCTGTTTCATGGTCTCCCCAGGCACAGAGATGAGGCTGACAGGTTGGTAGTTCCCAGGTTCCTTCTTTTCTACCCTTTTAAAAATGGGTGCAATGTTTCCTATCTTCCAGTCTCCAGGACTTCAGCTGACTGCCGGGACTTTTCAAATATAAGGGAGACTGGCGTGGCAACTACATCAGCCAGTTCCCTCCAGACTCTGGGATGCATCTTGTCAGGTCCCATAGACTTATGTAGGTTTGGATTCTTCAGGTGGTCAATAACCTGACCTTCACTTACAGTGGGAGGGACTTTGTTCCCCCAATCCCTGTCTTGTGGTCCATTCACTCGAGAGGGGAGGGAAGAGAGGCTGCCAGTGAAGACTGAAACAAAAAAGTTATTGAGTGCTTCAGCCTTTTCCCAGTCTGTTTTTACGTGTCGTGTCCGCCCCCCCCCCCCTTACCTTCTTAAATTTAATGTGTCAGTTATTTTCAAAGTACTCAGTAATTTTGGTTTTGATTCCAGGAAAAAGAAAAAGAATTGGAAGAAGCCGAAGAGTATAAAGAAGCACTTTCCATACTGGAGTCAGTGAAGCTGGAAGCCTAGAAAGTTTTTCAGTACTCTCTTTATATGCATTAGCACTGGGTCCATTCCACATTTTTGTTTGACTATGGCTCTATTACTATTGTTGACTTGCTAAGGTTCCCTTTATGCAAACTGGCCTTTCTCTACCTGCAAGATGCATCAAATAAAGGATGTTCTGAAACATCTGTGTGTTCCATATTCAGACAAAATATAAATATTTCCAGTTGATCTCTCTTACATTAAATTGGCTTTTTTTTTTTTTTTTTGTAAGTGTAATAGTAGTAACAAGTAATATACAGAACTTGACCTGACCAGTTCAGGCTAAGAATCAAAGTTTAGCTATAAGGAATATGAGGGACCAATAAATATGTTAGAATGAAATAGAATCATAAAATGGTTTGGCTTGGAAGGGACCTTAAAGATTCACCTAGTTCTAGTTCCCCTGCTATGGGTTTTAGAAGCACCTTAAATTTGAAATAATTTCAATTACAGCATAAGAATCTGTACTGAAAGAGGAGAGGGACTAAATGACCCTTCAAAATCACCCATCTTTTTTCTGTGATGCGATTTATCTCTAATACTATCAAGTATATACTCCTTGTTTACCTTTGCGCCCAAGACACAATTAAGAGCTGATTCCAAATCTTTCTCGGTTTGCCAGGTGTTGATTCCTAGAGCCAAATTCACGCCATTACCACTGATCAAAATTCTGTTATTTTTTGAAGAAACAGAATTTAGCAGCTGACTAGTATGTTGTCAGTTGGATCTGCTGGTAAGAGTTATGGACCAAAGGCTCTTCCTGAAAATACCTTGGTTTAAGTGAGGTTTTTTTGAACAAGGCTCAAACCCTGGAGGATGAAAGAGAACTGATGGGTGAGGGAACAGTGCTTAATCTGCCTGAAAGACCATTAAACCATTACGTACAAAAGTTGGAGTTCTTTCAGAATAGCTTCTCAAAGTAGTAAAAGGTAAGCTCTGCTGATAAACAAAGCTTTTTACATTAGTTTTTCTAGCTTGAAAGTGCTCTGGCATGTTCCATAAAGGCAACACAAAGCACGGTGTACCTTTTGTGTGGTGCTATACTGAATACTCTTTAATAAAATTTTTTGTTAATTTGCTTGAGTTTGGGTAAACTGCAGTTTTCATTACCTCTATTTGTGTGCCTTAAGAACACTGAGAGTAATAAATCTACTTCTCCATCACTCTTAACACTGCTGTGACAGATTATCAACACCATACGATTTCTGAATGTTTGCAGAATGATCTACTTTTGAAGTGGCCACACACCAGTACTAGAGAGTGCTAAGAGGTGAAGCTTTTTGTGACGCTACTATGGTTTCATAAGAGTACATGCATACATTGCAGTCATTGAGTGGCATGTGGTGAATAAATGCTGAGCTAAAAAGAAGATGGGAGGTGTCAAGTCTGCTGGGTAAAGCAGAATTTAAAATAGAAAGTACTCTTCTTCAGAATTAAAAGTACACACTTCTGGAAAACAAACCCACAGAGAATTTGATGCACAGTTATTGAGTACTACAAGAAATGCAGGTCAGCATGGAAGCTAAACAGAGGCATGACCTTTAGTGGCTGAAGGAAAGTAGTATTGTGGTACGCCTTAAGTTGGCATTTAGAGTTAAAGACTCATGGGGCTGCGGAGTTACCATATAAACCAGACTCCAGGAAAAAGTTTCTTGGTGCAGTGGTTTCTAGAGTAGAGTGGTTTCTCATGTTACTTTCATACCTGGAAGTTATTGCTCTCTTGTCTTCAGGTACCTCTGGAAATGTCTAACTTCTGAGAGGACAGTAGAACAATACCTGTAAAAACTACATCAAAAAATTGTGACAGGACAGCAATAACATAGGACTGGCCCCTGGCGGCTAGTTTGGCAAAGCCATGCATTAGTCATGCTACCAGAGCAGTTGATCCAGTGAGAGATTATGGTAGACTGCATTTTTCCAGCTGAGCCATGAGTGGCTAGATGCAGATTATTCATAAAGATAATTATTTTTACTGACAAAACAGTTATCATTTAGAATGGATCCAGGTTCCACAGTGAAGTAAAATGCAGAAAACTTAAGTATAAGCAGTAGAATTGTTGCTACCCTCAGACCCCAAAAACAAAAGGGTAGTAGCTCATCAAGTAATATATTATTTCTAATTTCAAAGTTATTTACCCTTTGGATATTCATAGTCTGCATAAGCAGATACAAGGGACCATCATAAAAGAGAAAAATCCCATTTTTGACCACTGTTCTCTTGGGAAGAATTTTTGACCTCTGTTCTCTTTCCACCTCATCATTGGCATTACTGATGCCATTTGAAGTCTAAGATAGACAAACTGAATTCACCTTTTCATACAATGATATAAGTTAATTTATCACTCAGTTTTCGTGCTGCAATTTTTACACCCTGGACAGAGGTACTGTCCTTTCAGTTATACCTCTCTTGACGGCAGTACATGTTTAAGAATTTCCCTGATTATTTACCAGTTGAACAAAGCATTTGTTTTACTGAGAGGTTATAGCAGAACAGCAGTGGATGTTACACCCTGACTGAAGAAATGAAAGAGGTGATTTGAGAAGAAGAAAGTAGACTAACGATAACAATTTGGAAATAAATTATAATTGCTCTGAATAGATGTTTGTTCACTACTACCTGCTTTTAATTTTACCCTTATGCAATTAAGATTCTTGCCTTTCGATGCAGAAGATGTGCTGCATCCAAATACAGCTATGGAATAAAGTTGGTACCTTCACCTGGAAATTAGTATTTCTTAAGTCCTCAGTTATACTGTATAATCAAAACTCAAAGGAATGTAGAAACTCTGCCATCCTTCCTTCACTGGAAAGACTTCCAGAACACTCAGGTAATTTTTTATAACTGGCTAATTTACAGGCCAGTTGCTTTTCTTATGTTACTGAAAGTTTTTTCATAGAATCATAGAATGGTTGGGGTTGGAAAGGACCTTAAGATCATCTAGTTCCACCCCCCCTGCCATGGGCAGGGACACCTCCCACTAAACCATGTCACACAATGCTCTGTCCAACCTGGCCTTGAGCACCGCCAGGAATGGAGCGTTTACCACATCTTTGGGCAACCTGTTCCAGTGCCTCACCACTCTCACAGTAAAGAACTTGTGCCTTACATCTAACCTGAACTTCCACAGTTTAAGTTTGAACCCCTTAACATCCCCGTGGCCCTCCTCTAGGCTTGTTCCAATAACAACATGTCCTTCTTATGTTGAGGACACCAGAACTGTACGTAATACTCGTGGATCTCACGAGAGCAAAGGAGCAGGATCACCTCCTTTGACCTATTGGTCACGCTCCTTTTGATGCAGCCCAGGATACAGGTGGCTTTCTGGGTTTTAATTAATTCAAAGCATTTTCTTACCTAGTGATAATTTACCAAGGATTCTTCGAAAGTAAGTTTCTTACAGTCATGAAAGTAACCATGATTCTAAAACAATGTTTCTGGCAGGCTTCTAATACAACACAAAATAAAGTCCCTCAAAATTCTACACAAAAATCAAACCTTGCAATATATTAGCACCATGGTTTGGGTTATTGTTTTATGGTGTTTATGTTCTGGGAGCAAGGTCCAGGAAAAGAACAAAAAAACCAGCACCTCCCCACCCCAAAAAAAAAAACCAAAAACAAACACAACAAAACAAACCAAAACCACAAACAACCACAGAAAAAACCCACAAAAACCACACTTTACTTTCTCTGAAAGTTGTTGAATAGTTAAGAACAGGATCCAAGAAATATCCACTCTTTAGCATGAACCAGAGGAGGCACATCATGCTTCCTCACAAATCCCTTCCTCACCTCTATTCTTCCAGCTTTAACTGCAATAAGTAAGCTGCATCTCTCTCTGGGATTTGCATCTCTGAACTTCTGCTTAGAGTGCAATGGCTGTGTCAGTTACTTCTTCCAAAACACAAGCAGAGGAAACAGCTGCCACCGCATCCTTTTACCCTCTTAGTCATTAGCCAAACAGGTACCACTTCACTGAAATATGGAAATCTGTTCTTGTCACTGGCTACGCTATACTGCAGACCAACCAGCAACACAAATAAGAAAACTGAAACTTTTTATTTAAAAAACCCAAAATGTAGTTTTGGAATTATTTTAAGAAGTATGGGGAGGAGGGAGAAGCACAGTAAGGTCGGAAAGCACTTTCACAAGGAGCTTTGCTATGTACAGGTCATTTCTGGCCATAGTTTACTAGCATGAGAAGGAAGAGAGTGAATAATGTTTCTAGTTTGTTTTTTATCTGGCCAAAACATTGCTTATTGAGTTGAATTAGCTGAATTTCACTAAGATCACACAGCACAAGTTAAAAGGAGATATATCCACTGAAACACATCTCCAGAAGGAACAGACACAAAGACTTAATTTCCAACAGAAAAAGCCTATCCTGCAGGCACATAATTAGCTACAAAAATGGACAACAAGGTGTATCTTAAGACTTCACCATCCTTTAACAGGAGGTAAGAGCTAACTGTACATAGATATTTTGGGTTAAATCCACAGGAAAGGATAAAGGTGGTACAGCACATCCCTTTTAGAAACCTTCCAAAGTACCTTGAGACAGGAAAAGGGGACTGACTGCAGAGTGCAGAGCCAATTAGCATAGTGCCACTGAATCCAAGGGCATGCATTTCATAAATGGATATTCTGCGGATCCATGAGCATCAGAATATACCCTGTGCTACAAACACTTGCAACACTATCGTATTTCGACTTTCAGGCAAGGGAAATGTTTGAGCTTTCATAATGGCACTCACAAAAGGCAATAAACTATGCAAGAATTTTTACCCTGCAGGAAACGTAAAGATCAGAAAAAGGAAAGTAAAGGCTTATCTGCCTGTTTTCAAATCTTTCCTGCTTAACATAAAGCAAAGGCTTGAATCAAGATCTGTCAGTTAAAAGAAGAACACAAAAACCAAGGAAAAAATTAAAATTCACAAACACAACTCCCTCCTACTACTACCCCACCCCCCCCCGAGGCTGCTCTACTTCCTTAGAACAATACCGGTTTGGCAACCCACCTCCTGCATCTCTGGTGAAACCCTTCAGATCTAACACTGACTGAACTGGCTGTAAAAGCCCAGGCTGAGACCTCTACCACCTAATACCCAGGCACCAGGGCTCAAAACACTCTCCTAGGGGCATGGAGAATAAGAATTGAAGTTCCCGGTTTATCTCAAGCAAGCAGAAGGGTTTAGATCAAGAAAAATGCTTAACTACTGGAAACTCATTCTCAATAGACCTGCCACTTATTCTCAATAGACCGGGGTCCTCAGAATTTCCACATTAGCAGGATAGTAGGATAGGTGGCTGCACAGCCTTTTAGACTGGGTAGTTACCGAAAATTTACTACTAAAATTGAATTTGGGGTCTGGCCACCCCAAAAGGTGCAGTTCTGTTCAGCTGACCTGTATGGCAGAGAAGGTGAAAAAGGAAGTGTATGTATTTAATATATGGGTGATGCAAGGCTGTTCAGTATCATAAAGAACAAGACTAGAAATCAAAGGATTTCTCATGAATTTGAGAAAGTTTAGAAGATTACATTTCAGTAAGAACAAATGTAAATAAAAAATGCAAATTTTACATGGCACGTTACAACTCAGTGGACTCAAAGCTGGAAATAGTTCTCCTGAACAAAAGGACTAGATTATGGTCCAGATGAATTTTTTTTTATTGGCTTCCAACTTTTTATTTACATTTCTGAATACTCACCGCTAATGCAATGCCAAAAATGTGTTGAATTCCCATTTGACAGTGAAGTTTATTTTGTGCACAACTGACTCATTCAGGCAAAGATAAGAGACCAGAAGTTTGGATTGAAGCTGGAAACTCACAGGTGGGGCTTGTAAGGCACCAAAAGTGAACTGTGGGGCCTGCTAGAAGCAACTGGGAGGGAAGCACCAAATTCAGTTGAAAGTTTCATCCTCAGTACAGACTCGGAGCAGGACTACAGGCTTGAGGAAAAGAAGAAAACATGCTGCTTATGGCCTAACCACCTTAACAGCCCTCCTCCCACCTGTTCTCTCAGAGCACCCACTCTTTACAAGGGCACCACAAATAGGTAACAGACAAGGAGAACCACTTACTGGGTTCTCTTTCATATGCAATCTTGGCTATATGCTGGTTACTATATGTAACAAAGACCTCACAATATATCCAAGTGATGGATTTAGGGCTTCAGAGGAAATGGCACAAGAGATGTGTAACTGCCACCTTCCCCAGTTTTCTAAACACATATTCAAGCACAGTGAAAAAAAAAACAGCACTTGAACTTTGTAGGTTACTTGCTGGCATGTGCTGGGATCCAGCCTGCTGGGGCAGATGTCACTGGAACTCTGCAAAGTCCAAAATCTCGAGCAACTCAGCATAAACATTACTTTTAACAGAAAGAAGGAAAACTCCAATATTACAACAGTTTTGTTTCTTGACTGTAGATGTTACATTAGATGGAAGGAAACCAAATGACCCATAGAAAGAGCCTCAATTAGTAAGGTTAACAGAAGCCAAATAGGTTGAAATTGGGAAAATAAGCACATTATTTATATATCAATTACTACTTGCTCCCCATTTCAACAAAAGGAAATAAAATTTTCTCATCTTTCCTACAATCCAGAGGCCTCCTCCTGCCCCGGCATAATTAGTGGTAAATTTCACCACAGCTTTCCATAAGCAATCAAAAAGGCTACCTAATTAAAAAAGTAATTAGTTTACATAGATAGATGTGAGTGGGTAGATTAGTTTATGAAAACAAAATGAAATTCCTCTGGATGCTTTTAGTGACTTGGCTTCCTGCTGGTTTACAGTTTCTACACACTTCCTAGGGAGTGGGTTAAAAATAATAAAAGACAATCCATTTGCAGATGAAGATGGTATGTTTCAAAACTAATTGATCAGATATGTCAATTGTACAATTTGTCCTCCGTTTTCAACACACAAGATGAACTTCATATTTCTGCATAAAAATGAATGCCTCTACGAAAGAATTAACATGTTGTGTTTCATTCTCTTGGATCATTTACACATTACCTGCTACCATCATCTAGGCACCAAGCTGAACCAATGCTGAACCTGGAGGAAGAAGGCCTTAGTGCTATCACCCAGCACACCACAGGATCTGTAAAAAGCTCTTGATAAAGAGCTTTGTGTTGATAAAGACAGCTCTTGATACCAGACCTGACCAAGGGCTCTTTCCTCTAGTCATCCTGCTGTCAGCAGAAGCCAGGGGAAACACCTTAGGCAGGAATGCAGCTATGTCAGGATGAAGATCAACCTGCACACTCCTATGTGCCAACTCCTGCAATTTCCTCAAATGCAGGGTGCTGTATTCTCACCCTCTTGAGCTGGGGTACAGGTGGGGAACACAAAAGCCAGTAGCCAATGCTCAAGGGAAAAGTGTAGACACACAAAAGCCAGTAGCCGATACTCAAGGGAAAAGTATAGAAACAAGTTGAACAGCACAACACCTGATGAAAACTAGGAAGCTCTGCCAGGGAAATCGGTGAATTAAGAATCTTCCTCCCTTAAAGTCTTTATCATGGCCAATACCTACTGATGGACCTCACCTCCATGAATGAAAACACCATTTGGCGCCTTGAAAAAAAATTGCAACAAGAACTCTAACCAGCATAAGGGAGTAAGCTACCCTCTGAACAGTGTGAGTGGGAAAAAATAAAACAGCAACACAAAAAAAAACCCAAACCAAACAAAACCAAAACCATTACTCCTAGTTGAGCAAGCTAAAGAGTTGTAAACTTACATTTTCATACTCCTCTAAATTAAGAAGATATACATGAAACTGAAGTTTTAAACAGTGATATCAGATATAACTAGCTATACTGAATTATTTAACCAATTTGTTTTTAAAGGACCTTATTTTGCCTGCCTTTACTATTTTTTGAGTCCCCAATTTGAGGAATATTGAATCAATTGGAAATTTCTGGCTAATGTGAACTTCTGAGAACACTGAAGACATCTGAAATTCCACACGTACCCTTGGGCACAGTAAATGGAGCTAGTGGGGGGAAAAGAAGCTTTTGGAGTGATCAAAATTAAGCAATTTTCACAGCAAAGCTAGCAAACCTCAGATTACTTAGTCAAACTGATTTTAAATCAGTAATTACCAATATTACCTACACACTGCTCAGCAGCTTACGTAAAGTCGGTGAGCCTGGTCCATTTCTGAATATTACTGGGCTTTTACAGAGACAGCATCTAAAAAGCTATCACATTAGGTCCTCACTGCATCGCAGGCTGCACAAATAAAGTAGAACAATACTTCAAGGAAGGTTATGGTTTACAGCCTCAAATGATCATGTGAACACAGGAACAAGCCAAGAGAAAATTTAAAAAGAAAAGGTAACCAAGAGTCTCATCTAGGAGGAAAAGATCGTGGCCATACCACTAGGCTACTACACTCAAACATGCAACCTGCAGAACTTCTTGACAGTTTTAAGCACAGATGTTAATTATCCTGGGATATTTTAAGTATGAAGTATGTTACATTACAGGCAATTAATACAGTTGTCATGGGTTCAGCAGCAGCAGTCATTTTTCTCCTTCTTGGTAGCTGGTGCAGTGCTGTGTTTTTGATTTTGGGCCTGGGAACAGCGCTGATAACACCAGTGTTTGCAGTTACTGCTTGGTAGTGTTTTGGTCTGGCCAAGGACTTTCTGAGTCTCATGCTATGCCGGGGAGGAGGGGGGGGCCAGGAGGAAGCAGAGACAGGACACCTGACCAAAGAGGTTATTCCATACCACAGCACGTCATGCCCAGGATGTGAAAACGAAGAGTGGAGACACGGAAGGGTGTGGTGGTGCACTGGGGGGTTCACTGCTGGGGGGTGCACTGGCTGGGTCGGGCTTGGTGAGCAGTTGTATTCTCTTTCCTTGTATTTCTCTTGTATTATTACTGGTGGTAGCAGTGGTGGTTTGTGTTATACCTTAGTTACTAAACTGTTCTTATCTCAACCTGTGGAAGTGGCATTCTTTCGATTCTCCTCCCCATCCCCCCAGGACTGGGGAAAGAAAGAGAGAGGAGTGAGTGAGTGAGAAAACTTTGTTGGTCGACTGGGCTTAAACCACGACAACAGTTAACTGAGCAAAAATAATTATTTTCTTACAAAAGTAAATTCACACACATTGCAATGCTAACACATTAAAATGTACTTTTAATCTCTATCTGGTTTTTAAGAGTCTTCTGTGCTAATGTTCAGGTTGTCAATGGCGGTAAATCTGTCTGAAGTGCCTAGGTGGACAGGGTAGGATGAGGAAGAATAAAAGCCAGAGAGACTACTGCCAGGTAGTTAGACTAACTCTGGATGCACAAGAGTTGGGTTCCAAGCAGAGAATTAATCCAAATGCCTATGCCAAGCCAAAGAGAGAATCATACCCTACCTCCTGAAATCCAGCAGGTGCCCAAAAGCACATATACTGTGCTAAAAATGAAAATATGGCAAGATGATCACAAAGGACAGCATGCTTTGCAGTCCAGAGTAAAGACCTTGTAAAAATGTCACAAGACTACTTCTTGAACTAAAACAAGGTCAGATAACTTTTACCAACACTTATATACAAACCAGCCTTCTTTGAGCTCTTATTCCCACTAGGAATCTCAATAAGCAGTCCAAGGAACCTGCTACTGTTTTCAAACACTGAGTTCAAAAAGAAACACACTTATCCTGACTGTATTGGGCTATTTTATCTCTGCCTCCCTAATTCTCTCCCTGCAGAGCAGAAGAAAGGCATATTCTGAAGACAGTGTAGAAGAACAGTGACAGCTGGGAGCCATCCAAAGTAAAAGCCATGCGCAGGAGGTTTCCTTCCCCAGCATGTCACCATCCCCTCCACAAGGCTTTCTCTCCTGCAACCCCTCACTGCTTCATTAGCTGTAAATGATGCGGCCTAGGAAGAAAGCAAAATTTTATTAGCATTCGAGGAGGCCAGTGTTGCACACAGAGACTTGATTTGCTGATAACCAGCAACAAAGCCCCACACTATGTTCTGGCTCCCTCCCCAGTTAGAACATCCCAACACATGACTTTCTCCCTAGTTCCTCACCCTCAAAGGGTGGAAATGATTAACGCCACCATCCTTGCCACCACTGACTCCAACACTAAAACAGGAAACCCAGATCTTCCAGCTGAAAACCACTCTCATGCAGCCCATTCAAATATGAAAAGGGAGAGAGTTGCAGGACTCACTGATCCCAAAACTCTCATTCAGCCCAGTCTTACAAGATGTCACCATTGTCATCATGTTCGGCATTTTCTGTGCATACAAAGCTAAATGTATTCATGCAAATTTACCCATCTAAGTCATAGCTACTATTCTAGGCTGAAAGTAACCCACCTAGAGATCATTAATGCCAGGTGAAGATAAACCAAAGTCAGGCACTTACCACACCTGTGGCATGTTATTACTCTACTATGCTGACTGGAAGCCTCTACTAATTGGATGAGTACAATTCCCCCAGTGCTTGTAACTAAGGGAAAAGGCACCTGCAGTCTGAGCAGCTGCAGTCATAAGCACATGGCTGCTCTTTTAATAAAGGGAAGCAAAGGAGGTTCCAGAGCACTAATAATTTAATGGCTGGTCACTATTCTAAAGCTAAATAAACTAATTTTCTGTACGGTACTCCAGTACACAAATACATTATTCTCCCAACATGCAAAGCAGCTTCCGCCCATTACAAAATTTTATACTTTCTTCTCAACTGGAGCATAAAGAAACAATGGCTTTCAGTCCTCTAG
>CM029941.1:28128402-28255902 GCA_017639245.1 Myiopsitta monachus
CGGGCCGCTTCTCAAAACTTTGATGAAACTTTGGGCTCTGAAGTTCCCGCAGCGCTGAGACACGGACGGGTTCACGGCAGCAGCCGCACACCGTTCCGTGAGCTTTCGACGGACTCCCGCTCGAGATCCAGACGCCCTGTCTAGGCTTTGAGATCACGGCCAAGTGCGACTGTCGGAGCCCGGGTAAACCTCCCAGCCCCACTCGCTCCCAGCCCCGGGCGCTTCCTTCGCAAGGGGGGTGGGAGGGGTGGGTGGCATCAGCGCCGACCCCTCGGCATGGCGCAAGCAGCGCCGCCGCCCCCGACGGCAGGACAGGCACCTCCACCCTCCCTCCCCAAGCCTCCCTCCTCCCTCTCCCTCATCCTCCCGGCGGCGGAGGGGAAGAAGGGTGGCGGAGGGTGGTGAAGGGGGGGCGGGCGGGCGGGGGACGGGGGCGGGCGGAGGGGCGCTGGGCTCGGCGGGGCGGCGCGGGAAGAGACAGTGTCGCTCCGGCCGGCGTCAGCACTCTGCCCGCCGGTGCCACCGCGGCGGATACCCCCGCTGGGCCAGGGCTGCGGCGGCGCCCCCGGCGGAGCCCGCAGGCAGAGCCTCCCGCCTCCTCTCCTCCGCCGTCCAGGCTTCCGCCCGCCCCTGCGGCTCCCTTCTCCGCCCCGGAGCCGATCGGGCTCCTCCCGCAGGCATGAACGGCTACGGCTCCCCGTACCTCTACATGGGAGGCCCGGTGTCGCAGCCGCCGCGGGCTCCGCTGCAGCGGACCCCCAAGTGCGCCCGGTGCCGCAACCACGGCGTGCTGTCCTGGCTGAAGGGCCACAAGCGCTACTGCCGCTTCAAGGACTGCACCTGCGAGAAGTGCATCCTCATCATCGAGCGGCAGCGGGTGATGGCCGCGCAGGTGGCGCTTCGCCGGCAGCAGGCCAACGAGAGCCTGGAGAGCCTCCTCCCGGACTCCCTGCGCGCCCTCCCGGGGCCGCCGGGCAGCGCCGAGCCCCCCGCCCCGCCACCGGGGCCTCCGCCCTGCGCCGCTCCGCCGCGGGCCCCCGCCGAGCTGGCAGCCGCCGCTGCCCTGCGCTGGGCAGCCGAGCCGTCCCCCGCGCTCCCGGGGCCGCTCCCTAAGGCAGGTGAGGCAGGGCAGGGTGCCGTGGGGCCGGGGGGGGGGGGAGGTGACGCGTCGGGACGAGGGGAGGGCCGGGACCCCGACAAGCGCCTTCGGGAAGAAAAGGTGACAGCTGTCCCTTCTTCCAGACGGGCGCCGTGGGAAGGGGAAGGAGGGAAAGTCTGACGGTTGCGCTTTGTCGGTCTTAAAAAGCAAAGAGCCGCAAAGCTCGCGGTCACCGAGGCCAGCGGAGGGGGCTGGTAACGCCACCACGGCCGAGCGGCTCCCCGACGTGCCGCTTCCGGGCCCGTTGCCCTAGGCGGGCCAGGAAGTGGCCGCATCCCGAGTGGATCGCGCTTCTCTGCCTCTCTCGGCCCCGCTGAGCAGGTGGGAGCCGGGCTTCCCCCAGCCGGGACAAAACCTCTACATAGAGCTGAGGGGAAAAAGCGGCGCAGGGAGCAGGAGGGTTTCGGAGGGGCACGGAGCGCCGGGGGGGAACAGGGGGTGAGCGGGGCTGCCCGGTAGCTCGCGCTTTCCTCCCGAGGCGCTGGCATGCCCCCGCCGGGCCACGTTCGGAGCGGTCCCGGGAGGTCGGGAACTCTGACCCGGAAACCGCCGCCCGCAGTCGGCACCTTCTGAGTGCGACCTACGGGTAACGCACGTTTCTGGACGGAAAACCAACGGCCCGGAGCGCCCGTTCCCTTCCCGCGCCCCGTGCGTGAGCGGCGCCCTACAGCCTTTCCCGGCGAAGGTGCCCGGCAGGCCGCTGCCCGCCGCTCTAGTGACAGGCGGCGGCGGCTGCACCGGGTGCCCCAGTAAACCCTGAGCTCCGCACGGCTCTCTGCCGGGCAGCCGGAGCCCCGCAGGGCAATGTGGAGTCGGCCCGGCCACGGAGGCGTCCGCACGGCTCCCGGCAAGGGGCTCCGCTCATCCAGCTCCAGTCCGGCGAACACAGATCACCGGGCCCGATGCACCACCTCCCTGTGCCCTGCATCTTCGCTCGGGCCGGGGCGCTGGGGTGTCTCCGTGCCCCAGGTTTCCTCCTGGTCTCGGCCTCCCGGCTGCACGGAGCCTCTTCTTCCCACGCGGCACCGTCCGGGCCAGGGACCGCGGCGGGGGAAAAAAAGGAGTGTGTGTGTGTGTGTGGGGAAGCCGCCTTGGCTTCTTCCAGAAAGTAAAACAAATAAACTCCGCCAGCAAGATATAAATCTGGCGGGTAGAAAAGGTATTAGCTTGCACGCCAAACTTTTCTTCCCCCTGATATATGAACTTCCCAGCTTAAAAGATTACAGTAATCACGGGAGGACAGTGTAAATCGAATCTGATAGCAATAACTTTTGGAGAAGGTCAGGCTCAAGTGAAATGTTACCAAGCAACAGGCATTTTGTTTGCAAAATACAATCAAAGTGTATTGATGAGAGATTTTTCCTTGCCAGCCAGTCAGCACTTTCTGCTAACAGCTTCAGGGAGGGGGATAACGGAGATCTTCATAAATCAGGGCCAGCGGCGCCATGCCGGCCTCTGCCCGTAATGAGGGCGGGCTGGAGGGAACGAGGCTCCCCGGGCGCCCCCGCCTCCACAGACCTGGCCGGAGAGGTCCCTGGTCCCCTGCTGTTACAGAGTTGGGGTATTTTGGGTTGTTGGTTTTATTTTGGGTATTTTTGTGTGTTTTCTTTTTTTTTTTTCTTCTTTCGATTTTTTTTTGTGTGTGGTATTTTCTGGTTTTGTTTTTCATTCCTTGTCCCTCTTTTTTATGAACATGGGAATAAGAGCAAAGCAGAAGGTGATCTGGGGGGTCCTCCTGCCACCAGGCACTGTTTAACCAGACAACCTGTTTATTTCCAGCCATCCTGCATATTTTGAACAGCAGGGTTTCCTCTTTCTCTCTCTCTCTATTGAAAAACTTCTTTAAAACAAACAGTAATTATTTGCTCCCCTAACTCGCCCCTTTTCTCTCTCTCTGCCCCTCCTCCCACCCGGACATAAGTCTCCTGAAAGGTTTTTGTCAGTACGGAGGTGGCATTTCCCGATGTGCAGTAGAATCACGTCGGTTTATTCCTGCTGGAACTGGTCGTTTTGGTGGAACAAGTTGCGAAGTTCTGTTTTGTACAAAGGATGCACCCAGAAACTACTGCTGTTGCATCCACCCGTGCTAACCCAGAATAATTTCTCCTCCTGACACTGTGCTTATGAACTTTGATCTCCCACTTCAGAGAATTTGTCTTAGTAATAGTTGTCACGGCTAGTAAACAATTAATATAACACTATTATGAGCCTGCTGTTAATGTCAGAAACAGCTTCTTAACCCAACGGTAGTCTCTCTGTTTGGGAACAGTGACCAGTTTCGTACAAAATACCGTAGACCTTTGCAGATAAGGAAGAAATTCTGGAGTGAAAGTAATTTAGAAAACCTCATGCAAACAAGCAGAAAAACAAAAACCCCACTCACCAACCAACCAGAAAAGCACCCCAACCTCCAGTCAGTTCTGTACGACCTTCAGTTTACGTGGCTTTATTCTAGTTCTGGTATCGGACAGCTCTAATAGAAATAGTGAAAATTGCAGATGTTTTGGGGATTCAAGAAAATCTGTTGTGGAAATTGCTGTCCTAACAATTAAAGTGCAAGCTGTTTTAACAGAGAGTTAGCGGTGGGGATATCAAGGAAGCAAATTTGGTTCCAAAGTATTAGACCAAGTTTTCCAGACAAGTTATTAACTTGAAGAGAACAGCTTCTCTCTGTCATCCGTTATATTTTTATTTGGCACCTTTACAATGTTGACTTGTGATCCTTAATGTATAAATAGTCAAGAAAAAAATGGGATTTACAGTGATTCAAATTTGCAGCAGCTTTATTTATTAATGTAGATTTTCCTGAGAATGCATACACAGCTCTCCCACTCTTCTGCGTTTCATGTCTACCTGCATTTACACTGTATCTCTCTAGATCTGGGGATGTATCTGTCTCTGTAAGAGTATTATTTAATGAATACTCCCCATCGTTTATACCAATATGAAAACAATTTCCCTAGTTTACTCAGGGCTGCTAAAGAGCATAACTGAAATAATTTGAAATGCAAGGTGTGGGGAAAAAAATACAAACCCCAAACAAACAAAATATAAACACAAGCCCAAAGAAAATCAAACAACAATAATAATAATAATAAAATAAATCTGCAAAATAAAAAGAAACAAACCCCAAAGGAAAATCAAAAGCAGGAACAAACAAAACAACCTCCCTCCCCCCCACCCCCGCAAAACAACACAAAACAAAACACCCTAAACCCACAAACATGAAAATGTCTGAGGACAAAATTTCTTTCTTGAACCCCAGAACAATCTTCATGTGAAACTTACGAGTGGTGAAAAAAACCCCAACAAAACCTTTTGGCTAAGAGCAGTGGGTCAGACATTCTGAACACAAAAATAGTATTTTTGTACCTGAAAAATCGAAACATTTGGGATTAATGCACTCATGCAACATTTCTACAATTTCGTGCCTGCATAAGGACGTCTATGATGTACCAAAATCGTTGGTATCCCAAATCGTTGTTTATTCCACGATTGCTGTTTTATGCCCGTCTTACACAGACAGCGCCCTGATCTCAGAGGTTCCCGAGGGGGGTGGTGGCAGCCCCTGAACACGCTTTCCCCCTTCCCGCCGCACTGTGACCGTGGTGAGGTGAGGATGTGGTGTCGGGGCGGGGGGGGGGGGGGGGGAACAGGGTCGGAACGCGGCCTGCGAGAAGGAAGGCATCGGAAAGGGACCCGCTAAGCAGGCGCAGCCATCCGGCGTTCCTGAAGCCCCGGTCAGGGCACCCGGGGAGCAGCAAGGCGCTGGGGAGAAGAGAAACATCAGCTGGCACCAGCAGCAAGAACCACTCTCAAAAAGGCAGAGGAATAAAACTTCACGGCATCCAAACTCGGTGTTAACCAGCAGAGAGTCATCCTGCTTGTGCCTTCGGTTTAAACCACCGAAATCCTGTTCTATCGGTCTGAACCTGCGCATACAGCTTCCTGGCGAGATGCACCGCTGTGATCTTGTGCTGTACAAGGCGACTGTTCCTGTGCAAGACTAAGGGTCGGGATCTGTGCAGTCTCCAGGCGGTAAAGATGCAAACTTCAGTGAGATGAGTTACCAGAATTTGAAGAGAATTTTTAGTCAAGCCTCATAAGGATGCTTCTGAGGCTACTGGAAACTAAACAAACTTGAATTATCTTGAAAATAATATTTTGTAAGGATCAGGAAGTGTGTTAGGGAGATCTAATCTGATTTTTGTTTGTACTTTTGGTTTTGGTTTTAGCATGCATTTGCTTCCAAGTGGTATTTGTTATCAGCCCATAAAGATGTGCTGGAAAAGGTGGTAGTTCTGAAATAAGCTCTACTTGCATGTGGTCTGTTTGATAATACTGTGTATCACAGTACAATACACATCTATTTATGTGGAAATTAGGACCATCATCTCCTCTTCTAACTCCAGCAAGACAGGACAGAGGTAATTAGCAGTCGTTGGACTGCCTGCTAAACCTTATATGTATAAATTTCCCATTCACTCAGACATAAATTATTCTTAGCATCCCACCTTTTGTAATAAATGCATGATTATGAATATAAGAAAGGATTAGTTGGGAAGGATAGTCTGAGCTGTGTGTTCTTTTCAAATAATGATGAGAGCTATGGATGAGCTATGCCAAAGTTTTATCACCTCCTCAAAAGGTTTCCAGTTTGCTAATAGCAAATATTTCTCACATCCCTCTTTGGCCTCTAAGGCAAGACTGATGCACTGAGTGTGTGAAGAAGAGCCTACATACATTGCGTTCTCTGTAATGTACCACCATGAAGAGTTACTGCTTCCCCATTTGCATTGGTCAAAGAGCATAATCAACATAAAAATGAGCACCCAAAACAGGTTATCCTGCTGAAAGAAAAGGGCAAGTTCTTCATAAGGACGTCTGTATTCCTCAGCTGCACTCCTATGCACATCCTCCACAGCCCAAAGTCACAGCATCCCACAGCTTTAGGGTGGCCCATGATTTCAGCCTGGCACAGCCATTCTCATGAGGAGAACCTCCCTTTGCCATGCCATCTGTTAGGCAGTGCTATGCCAGGACCTCATATTTATTTACAGCTCACATTCCGGCAAGCATAGTGGTTTCTTGCTTAGCACAGACTTAATCAGACCTTGCCTTCTCTCTCAAGGTGGGTAAATTGTGCTAATAGAGTTTGACTTGAGCTGATCTGTTCAACACTAAACTTAGCCCACTGCATGGGGAAAGGCCCTGCCCATTCCTGGACAAGAGTGAGACAGGACTGTCTGTAGTAGCAGCAAGGCTGAGGTTCTTGCACATCTTCAGCTTGATTCATCTTGATTGATCACAGGTGATCATCAACACATTTTGGGAACCTTTGCTTGCTTCTCATAGCTTCTTTATTTAGTTGGACTGATCATCAGGGTCTTGGGAAACCAAGCAAATATTTGTACTGGTTTCCGCAGATAGTCTGTTATATAAATTTGTTCAAAAGCACTGCCTTGTGCAGTTAAAGTAGGCTCTGTCAGCTGCAAATTGGACAACAACCCTTCCCCCAAACATTGATGCTTCCCAAGGAGGTCATTGTGCTGTATGACGAGGGCCAGCAGAACTGTGTTCTTGAGAACACACTGTGAACACCATCAAGCAAGTGCATTGCCCTCTTGTGCACAAACTGTGAAAGCTGCCAACCTTTCTTTTTTTTCTTCCTGACAAGCAGTCTTATTTCAGAGGCTTCCATACTCTGGCCAGGCATTACCAAAGTGACCAGAGATTTGGGGTATCAGATTTTCGAGTGTCCATCTGGAGACAGTGTGGTCAGCAGATGTTTTCAGCCCTGTACTCAGCTCTTGACCTTTTAGTTTGGCACACAAAAAGCAAAGTACCTGGAACAAGTGCTGAGAGAGGTTGTGGAGTCTGCATCCTTGGAATTGAAACTCAGCGAAGCAGGGACATGAGCAACCTGCTTTGTACCTTGAGTTACTCGTGCTTTGAACAGGAAGTTGGACCAGATGCCTTCCAGAGGTCCTCTCCAAACCAGTTTTTTCTAGATCCTGTGCTTTCATGGGCCAAGGCATCAGCCGTGCTCCAGGGTTTGAAGGAAAAGCCTGTGATTCTTGCTGGGGAAGGAACCAGTTTCTGCAGAGCCATAACTGGAATACACTGGTTTACTTCAAGCCTTCTTTAACTGTCAGCCAGTAGTCATTACGGAGTGGTTCCACCAATGCTGTTGAACTTGCAGAGGGAATTTTGGTCTTCCAAGTCTGGAATATCTTTTGGATATCTTCTGGATATCTGGGTATCTTCTCCTCACAGGGAGTGAGGAAAGTGCTGAAGTTCCTCAGAGAAAGCTTGCACTTGGGTGGGTATTGCTGCCTTGTAACCAGTGAGAGTGGACTGAGAGAGAGTATTTGACACAGCAGAAATATGACCACTGCTTCCTTTCTTGTATATGGGAGAACAAGACAGATATCTATCTATAAGGCAGCATAAAATATCTGGACCAAGTTACACTATTCTTTTGCAGTTTTGTTCTCATGAGATGCTGCAAAACCCCCTTAATTTTAGCAGGATCTCTGTGAAAAACACCTGTCTAAACTTTTTTTTTCTTCCTAGCAACCTGCTCTGTTCACTTGAAGAAGACTTTATCCTCAAATGTCTGTAAGAGCCTTTGGCCTCAGTTTTCTTTTAACTTCCCTGCCTTCTCTTTGCAGACACAAATGAGGAGCGGCTGGGTGATGCCAGCGGAGCAGACAGTGCCGAGACCTACAGTGACAAAGATGCAGACCAAAGGAGTTCACCAGACATGACTAAAACCAAAAGTTGCTTCACCCCTGAGAGCCCCGAAATAGTTTCAGTGGATGAGGTTGGTTATGCAGTTCAGAAAAACGGTGGGAGCACAGAGAGCCGTCCAGAGAGTCCCAAGTACCACCCGGAGCAGAACCACCTCCTGATAGAAGGTCCTTCTGGGACAGTTTCTTTACCTTTCAGTTTGAAAGCGAACAGACCTCCGCTTGAAGTCTTGAAAAAGATCTTCCCTAACCAAAAGCCAACCGTGCTGGAGTTGATCCTGAAGGGGTGCGGCGGTGATCTGGTGAGTGCTGTGGAGGTTCTCCTGTCCAGTCGGTCTTCGGTGGCCAGTGGGGAGAGAACTACTGCAGAGTCTGATGGTCTGGTCTTGCCTTCCAATGGGCACATTTTCGAGCACACACTGAGTTCGTACCCTATTTCCTCTTCCAAGTGGTCTGTGGGCTCAGCATTTAGGGTGCCAGACACACTGAGGTTCTCTGCTGATTCCAGTAATGTCGTGCCAAACCCTCTAGCCGTACCTTTGCAGCACCCCTTCCCTCAGCCACCACGCTACCCGCTGATGCTGAGGAACACTTTGGCAAGAAACCAATCCAGCCCATTCCTGCCCAATGACGTTACCCTGTGGAACACCATGACACTGCAGCAGCAGTATCAGCTGCGGTCCCAGTACGTCAGTCCTTTCTCTAGCAACTCAGCCAGTGTTTTCCGGAGCTCGCCTATCCTTCCTTCCCGCTCCTCAGAAGATCCTAGGATCTCAATCCCTGATGACGGGTGTCCTATTGTGTCTAAGCAACCGATTTACACAGAAGATGAGTATGATGAAAGATCTGATTCCTCAGACTCAAGAATACTCAACACATCTTCTTAGACTGACATTCAATGTGTGATAGAGAAGTGATAACTTGCAGTGCAGCTGAACTACTGGGCCCTAAGAGGAGGGACAAGTACTCTGCAAAACCCTTGCAATTGTATTAAAAAGTGACTTTGCTTGGTATTGTACTATAGCAATAAAGACATTACTTATTTAATTTCTTGCACTTCACTGGATAATGCCAAATAGCAATACTCTGGCTTTAGTGCTGAGTGTGTGTTACAAAGGAAGACTTTACTGCTATCAATTATGGGACTCTGGAAGACTCATAATGGAAACAGAAACCCAAGGTCTACTTTGTTCCTTAACTCAAAAAAATGGGGATGTTAAACTAGAATACTTGAATGCTGTTTTATAAGAGAGAACTCCTCAGGACACAAGAAATCAAGCAAAAGTAGTTCAATTGCAAATGGACTAAATGAATGACTTTACAATCTTATGCCAGTGATCATCCTTGCAGTGAAATGAAAGCAGAAGAAAGAAATATGCACATGAAACTAGCATGACCTGCTTCTGTGCCATTTGAGCATGGACACTTTTCAGAGAAATATTATTCAGAGTTATTCTTGTCCCATTGCTAGGTCAAAGTGTGTAATGTCAGTGTAAAACCAATTACAGCTGTGAATTGCATGAAGTGTATTGTGAAATGAACACCAGATTAAGCATTGTCAGGTTAATGTAGCATGCTAAGGACTATAGAAAAATAAACTAAGATGTTGATCTTGGTTTATGTCATTTATACTGGGCAAATAGCACTTCTGAAGATAGAGAGCTGCCTAGTCCTCAGCTGGGGTTAAAATGTCCAGCTCCAGCAGCTGCAGCCAAAGGAAGCTTCTTTTTCCAAATCCAGGTTCTGCTTCCCTGCCTTGTAGCTTGCAGCTGGGATAAGGCAAATACTGTCATCAGGGAAGCTGAGTTGTCTTGAGTATGTACTGCAGACATTTCCAAGCTCACCTGAGTAAAGCAGAGCTTACTACAGCCACAACAAGCAGAAAAACAGGCTCTCCCGATGCTTCGGAAGCATTTTTTCTTTCCTATGCTATAGAAGTAGAAAAAAAGAGATAGGATGTAATAGCAGACATTTCTTTAAAATAATGTTTAGCCAAAAGGCAAATTCCCTTAATCTAGAAAAGTAATGCTTTGAAAAATTTATTGCATGTTTGCATGCACTGGTTACACTGCATATCTTATGTGTGTCAGAGTAATACTAGGAATTGCTTCTGATGAGGAATGCCACTAAACTAATTGTCCACTTGGAAGTTTGTTAAAGTTTTAGTACCATTTTTTCAATGTTCACAAATGACTGCATCTGCTTGACGTTTGGCTTTTCCAGAACACACCTCTGAATGCAGATGAAATGGCTATCAGGCCTGTCAAGTGTATAGATTAGTCCCCCACCTCGAAAACAATTGAGGGTGCCCTGAATTTGGGCTCTAATGGAGATGGGCTTATAAAGATGTAGTATGTATCAGACATGTTATCTGGTGCCACTGCTGATATGAATGCCTGTGTTCTCATTTGGCATTTCATATTTTGTAAGGGTTGTGCGCCCAGTGAATCTTGCATTTTATAAGCGTACTGAACACGCACAAAAAGGAGAATAAAATAAGGATTTTATTTTCCTTAGGGGATAAATTAACAGATAGATACTTTTTCTTGCATAATTTTCTAACCTGTTCAGAAAAGCAATTTGTTGGTACAGAGCAAAGATAAAAGCAGGGGGAAGGAGTAAAAAAAAAACGTTCCCTTATGGAAGCATAAATGTGAGAACATCTGGAATTTTCATAAACACAGAATTATGATTATGTACTGACAGACTTGCCTGCACTCATGTGGCACTTGTAAACAAATTAATCTTCCAGCCATTCCAGAAAGAAAAGTAATAGGTAATATAAGCTTGATCTTACGAACAGAAAGGGGATGAGGCAGCAAAATGCTGTGTTCCAACATCATGGAGAAATTAAGCATCAAAGGATAGGTAAGAGCAGACAGATCCAGGAGCTCTGTTTTTGAGTTCATGGACCAAGGCAATTTCCCTACAGCAGAAACCTCTGTATAGGCATCCCTGTGCACTGAATTAAATATTTTTATTTTATTGCTGGTTTTGCCACAGAAAGTGAATCTTCTCCACCAGAAAGACCAAACAGTGGTGGCCGCCACAGTTCATAGTGACCTTACACACTATTGGCCATGGGCTTCCAGAAAACGGAATTTTGGCACCTTGAGATTGGGACACATCTCTCAAAGGAAGGTGACTAGTGGCTAGAGTGAAGTGAATGATTATGCAGATTTCTTTTTAATTAGGTCTTTTTTGATACACTGTTTTCTGAAAAATCAAAGAAGTTAAAATAATCTTTGTCCTGTTCTAAAATACCTTTTGACTCAATTCAAAATTACCTTTTTTTTAATTATTTTTTTTGCTATAAACTAAACCTAAATGTGTTCAAGATCAACAAGGCAAGTTTTGATGTTGAACAATGGCTTTTGTTTGACCACACAATATTTTGGCTACCCAGAATATAATTTTTCTCCAAAAATACAGACTGGCGTGCAGCATGTCTTTGAGCAATGGCTGTGTTCACACTGTATCCACCCAGCTGTATTTCCAGGCTGGCACTACAGGCCAATGCAATTTCTCACCTCCAGCTGCCACAGCAAGGATCCCTTGCTGTGCTGGCAGAACACACAGCAGGGACCTCCTGCAGCCCCTCACCATGCAGGATGCCCATAACCCGCTACCACCCTTGCAGCAAAGGCACCCTTGGGGAGAGAGAGCCCCTTTTATGCCCCGGGGGCCCCATTCTATCTCAGCCCGTGCTTTGAGGGGGGTCTTTGCAGCTGGCAGCCGCAGGGCTGGTCTTGGGCAGTCCCATAGAGCATCCTTTCCCGAGGCTTAGGGAGAAGGCCTGTGCCCGACGCTCCCAAACCCTGAGTTTTCCAGCTCCCTCTTGTGGTAAGAAAGGGTATTTCCTTTTGCCGGAGCAAGTGCTCCACGCTGTGGGAGAGCTGAGACATCTACGGAGGGGGGGGGGGGGAGTAGGGGTGTAGGCATTGATGGTCAGAAACTCCCAGAGGAAAAAAGTGAATTTAAGAATCCAGAAAGATGGCTTGAGCCTGGCTGAGACTTTGCTGAAGCCCAGAAACCAGGGGGTCCTTTTATTCTGGTTTGGTTTGCCTTTTTTTGGGCAACCTGTGAAGCAGGTTGACTTCAATGTCAGCTCTCATGTGTGCGCACAAAACAGATGGTAATGTCACAAGAAGCCCTCCCTGCCCATAGCTCTGCTTGTCATTGGGCCAGCAGAGACCAGGGCAGTGGGCTCTGCAGAGGCTGCCTGCTGCCCCACAGGCACGCTGCTTAATCCCTGCTGGCTAACCTCTAGCTGTGACATGGTAAATAAGGCTGACAATGATGCAAACAATAATGATAATAATGTCTCCCCCAGAAGAATGCTGTGGAGAGCCTAATGCAATGCTCATGCTCTCCAGCAGCTCACACACCTCTAGATAAGGGAAGTCAGAGTGGAGGGTAATCACCATGCAGTGGGAATGTCCTGCCCCATCTCACTTCCTTGCCTTTGCTGGTGGCTGTGCTGCTCCCCCTGGGGGTCCCTGACTTGCCCTCCTTATGGGTCTGAAGGGCCACCTCTGCAACATTTGTTAGATGCTTGGTGAACAGGCTCACCTCGCATTTGTGCTGACATCTTTGAAAAATGACTTTGATTCCCTCAGTATACTGTTTCAGTGATTCATTTTTTATGTGCATTTACTCAGTGGACGTGAGTGAGGAAATAAGATTGATGCTAAATTTATATGTTAATATTGAAGCTATCCTGTATTTGAAGAATAAGATCAATTCTTCAATTTCATTTCTTACGTGATATTGCATATTGTCATTACTGGAAAATAAAATTATTCCTGAATGCATACTATCCAAACTTCAATTTTAGTGGACATATAACTCTGAAGCATCATTATTCTCCCTTTCCTATAACAACTAACTTAATACAGTATTTTAACATTCTTGCGCAAGTCTGCCACTGAAAGATAACAAACACAAGTCTTTTCACCCTAAATGGTGTTTCGCTTGCTCCCTGCAGCATTCTGCACTGTCACAGGAAGATTTGGTGCATGATTCAGCAACACCCTGCAGGCTGTTGCCCGTATGATAGAATAGAAATCTTGGTTATGAGTTGCGTCCCTCACTAGAGACTAATTCCATTCATTTCCACAGTAGCAGCAGTTCTTGAGGGCCACAGCCACAGTTATATGCCAAGCATGCCTGTATACAGGATGAACCCTGACCTGAAGTGGAGGTCAAACTCTCAAAGCACTACTAAGAAGCAACCTTCTAGAGGACAGATACAGAGCATCGCATGCACAGAGATACTTGGCATCTAGAGAGGGAGATGTTCTTTAAGGAGGTCTGCTGCCAGAGGCCAGGCTGTCCTGAAGCTGCAACTGAACAAAAATATTTGCAGCATATTTGGGACTGTGATTTGCTATTTTTGTCTTTGCAAGAGGTGCAGGAGATTAAGCTGCGGGGTGAATAGCAGGAACGTCTGCAAGGTTGCATCCTTGGTCTGCTGGCTAACCTGAGGAAGATCACGTGGGTCAGTTTAAATTGCAGGTGTCTGTTTTTCCTTCTCCATGACATAAAGATAACTGCTACAAGGATTTCGTGGCTATTCTCTGAAAACTCTTAGAAGACTCAAGTGCTTGGTAAATATGAGAGCAGGGCATAGTATTTACCAGAGCATGTAGTATAAGATCTTGTTTCTAATTTTTATTCTCCCCAAAAGAGAGGCTTTAGCTTTTGAATAGCTGAACAGTGCCTGCCTTCAGCAAAAGAGTTTCTCTGAAAAGTTAAGTCCAGGATAACCCTGAGATAAGCCTGAGTTGGCCACTGCCATACAGTGGCTAAAAGTCATGGGACCTAAGTTTATAATTGCTTGGGTTCTTTCATCTGCCGTATTTCTGAACCTATAGATTTCATAAATTCCAACTTTCTCCTCTGCAACACCCAGATAAAAGCAGAAGTCTTGTGGTAAAATCATCCTAACTGCCTTTCTTTTCCCTAATGGCAGTGAATACATGAGTCAGCAAAAGGTTGAGGAAAAGTGAGATACATAGCAGAACTTCAGACACAAGGAAATCTGTTTTTTCTTCTAAGCCCCTCCAGCCACACTTGTGGGGCTCAGGCAGGGAGGTCTGCAGGCTCAGCAGGAGCCAGTCTCCTTCTGGTCTCACTGGGGGAGGTGAGCACACACTGACACTTCTCCCAGCAGTACACATCTCATTTGGGACTGCAGCCCTCTCAGGAGCATGTGTTGCAGGAGAAGGGCAGTGAGAGAGTGAGTAATGTGGCAGCAGCAAGGCTGTGAAGGTGCTTGTGGTAACTAATGGGAGAAGTTACTTTCCTGCTTTGTTGCACGCGGTGAAGCTCAAACAGCCTTTAAGAAACATCTTCCTCTGGAGCCCAGTCCCCCTGATTTGCCTGCACATTGCCAAGATTCTTTCTCACCACAATGAATATAAACCGGAGTGAGATAAAACTCAGCATATACAAAGAAATACGCAGAAATGCAGAGAAGTGCACTTCCTTGTTACTTGTCAAATCTAGGTGGTTTTATCATTTACAAGGGCCTCACAATTGATGTGACAAGGGATGCAGAAGCAAACCTGATGAGGCATTGTTACTTGAGGGAGTGCTGCAGTAAAATCTTAGGTTCGGATTTTTTTGCCTCTGCACATTAATCCCTTGGCTTAATCACCAGGAGCAGGCTCCTAGAGCCTGCTTCAAGCTGTTCACATGGCACAACTGGTATCTTCCCTGGGAACAGAGAATGATGGGTTTTCACTTTGAATCTGCCTTGTTCCCCAGTAAAATAACAGCAGTGCTTAATGTCTGGTACAGCTTACATATTACACATATTGAAAAGCAACACTTTCTCAAGAAGAACAATTCCTAAGCTATAGAAAATTATACTATGTGCCTCCATACTCACTGCAAAACACTTTCCAGGAAACTTTAACACCCTTTATATATTTGGCCCAACTCATAGCCAGCTATCACATTTTAAACTATGTGTATTAGTCACTAGTACAGTTATGGTCAGCCATGTGTAAGTTACATTTTTAATTCCTTGCTCATTCCTCTGCCATTTCTTCTTTTCGAAGAGTCTGCAGGGGTATAAACAAAAGGAACATTCAGCCTCTGCATTCTGCTTCTTTTAGCTCCATTGCCAAAAAAATCACAATCAGGGACAGTGGTTGGTAGAGAGAAGTGAATTTATTTTGAACTTTTGTTGATAACATATATACTTCAAGACATAGGTTATAATATTTATGAGCATCTAAATGGAGGCAGGGTTTGGCTCCTCCTATGCACACATGCATGATTCTGCTATTCTCACCTGTGCTGGGTGAACACAACAAGCATCAATCACCACAGTCCTTGTGAAGAAGTAGGGATTGGGCTGGATTTGGGTTTGTTTTGAAGAACTTGGAGGCAGGAGCGAGGGAGATAGTTTCTGTCCTTTCTGTGGCTCCTAGAGAGTGGTGTTCTTCCAGCTCAAACCTTCACTATCAGTCTGTGCTCGCATTGCCATTGCCTTGAAAAGGGAACAGAGTGGTCTATAGAAGGAGACAGGAGGTGAGAGGTGCTGGTATCACTGCTGGGCTGTGCTCATGCCTCCTTCCTCCCCTGGAAAGTTCACTGCATGAGGTTTTAGCAGGCTTGTATGATATATGAATATGGAAAGCTATGATGAATTCCCCAGGTAATCAGTATATATTTAACATCTGAAATCTCAAGCAAACATCCTGCTTGCTAAATTATTGTCTGGCATTCATGTACTTCCTGATTTGGCCATCACTGCCGGCTGCTTTTTTAATGGATTTTCACTTTCTCTGCTGTCTCTTTTGCTACTGGCAGAAGAAGAAATAACTGTGGTTGTAGATGTGGTGAGAGGCAATACAATCACTGCTGTCCTGCTTGTAGCTGCTGCCCTCTGTCTCCTCACCTCCTTTACAGCAATGCTCCTCCAGTTTTTCACACTTTCTGAGGCCTGAAAGCACAGGCCAACACCTGGTTACTGTGACCTGGTTTTAATTCATCTGCAACTGGTTAGAATTACTCCCTGAAGGAACTTCAGTTGCTTTTTGCTTCACCAGCACCCCAAAAAATCACTGATGTTGCAGAACTGATCTGTGACTTCAGTCCTTCCACCCAGGGCTCCCTCCTCCTTCAATTGGCAAAGTACAAGTTCAGGAGAAAATGTGAACTGTGTGTGAAGATATTTGAGAGCTCCTTGGGAAATGGGTTGTATTTTTAATTTCCAAATGTCTGGAATTGCAACTGTCTTCGAATGCGTGCTCAAGATTGGGGGAGAAAAAGTCAGTCCTAGCTGACTGTAACATGTATTATTCAGACATGTATCTCAAATAAAAGCTGTCTTGCACAGCTTTATCTGGACATCAAAGGCATGGCCTTGTCTTCCCATAAAATAAGGCAGCCTGGAGCTATTCCAGCTAAATACTGGATGGATTTGTAAAGGCTGGGGGGTCGTATTTCATTTGAGAGGGAACCAGAGAGAAGGCGATGCTGTGCCTTGGACCGCCTCTTCCTCCTCCTCCGCCTAGACAACGGCCCCATCTAGTGTCAGCGCTGCCACAGCGCCGCCCCGGCCGAGAGCCCCGCAGCCACAGCCCACGGTGATGGGTGACGTTGTGGCCGGATGACGTTGTGGCCGGATGACGTTAAAAAGGAGTGGAATGCCGAGGTGGGTGCTTCCAGTGGTAAAGCGTTTCCGAAGTGGGCAGGTGCCTTTCTGAGCTCTGGCTTCTACACCAGCAGTTTCTCCAGGGAGGCCTATGCAGACGCAGCTGTTCCCAGGAGGTCAGCGCCCTTGGGTACCCAGCACACTCTTCACTTCTCCCAGGGCTGGCTTGGCACACTGAAGAAATCACTGCACCTACACGAGGGACATGGTGAATGTGTAGTGAAAGCCTCCTGTGTGCGAGGTAATGGCAGATTTGCAGAGTCTAGAGGGAGCATCGGTGCAGGCAGAGCAGAAAAAGCCCCCTACTTTTTCTGGGTACCAGCACTGGCAGTGTAACTGTCCTGTGTTCACTGTCACATGGAGGAGGAAAATAAATGCTTTTTGCAACCCACTCTGATAACTGATAAATGAGGGTGGCAGTGTCAGGTTTTGCTGACTGAAAATGACTGGTGGTGTGGACTCCTGGAAGGAGTACTCTGTAACTCTGAGCTGCCACGTGTTGCTCTCAGTTTCATTGCTGGCTAGGTTTACTGTGTAGACTGATAGAAAATGCATTACAGTAGTTGAAGGCATAGATGACAACCACTAGGTCCTCTGTCAGAAGAGGTGAATCTTTTGGCAGTGCATAAAACAAGCCAAGCTGTTGACGGGTAGCAACACTGGCAGACCTTTAGATAGTGTAACTTCTTCATAATTTATAAGCAGAGTGTGAAGCGCAAGTGCAGGATAAAATTTCCCCATTATTTGTACAGGGAGTGATTTAACCTGCGTTATTCTCCGGAGATAGCAATCTGGTAGAAAAGGTGTGGCCTAGACTTTCCTGTCATACCTGGATATAGTTCATATATGTGCCTGAAGTTTTATCCAGAAGTTATCCCAGCAGAGATAGATAGCCACTTCTCTGAAAAAGTGAATGAAGGTACCTGCAATCAGCCAATGCCACCCCCTGCCCAAAATAAGCTATTTGGCTGGTTTCTTCAAGAGGAGCACATGCAGTTTGATGTGCTTCTTGTACTGTAATGAAGTAGATCCTGTCTTTTCAGTGTATTAATAAAATGTCTTGTGCTAAAATGTTCTTTTGTAGCACTCCAGTTGCCTTCCTTCTTGCTTAACCCTACTGCAGTTCCTATATAATCTACGTAACCTGGGATGCTGGAACTGTTCAAAAGGTTGTCAAGAAAGCCATTTTAACAGATTAACGCCAAGAAGAATGTCATGTGCTACCATATTTCAAGCACTACAAGGAGTTCTTCATTAGTGAAGGTTTGCTTTAAAGGTTTGTATTGCAACACTAGCTTAATTATGCCTTGATGATGGTGGTGGTGGTGAAAGAGAAGGAGAGGAAAATGAGGAGAGAAGCCGAAGATGAAAGCAGGACTGAATCAGGCTGAGATTCTCCTTCCTCAGTAAGGGACCACTGTACCTTCTGCTTTACCCACTGGTAAAAAGAATGGAGCTGGGAGTAAATCAAGTACTTGCGTTTAACTGTTGGGTTCAGTTTTTGTTGCTGAAACAAAGCAAATAAAAGGACACATTCAAACTATACAGCCTAGGGGATTCTTTATGCGAATCAGTATTATGTTGCTGGCTGGAGCTACTGGCAGCTTTTGCACTGAGGCAGAAGTAGGTTTGGTGTCACATTTGACATGAGACCCAAGCTGCCATACTGTATTTTGTTTCTACTCCATATAATATTTTTAGTTAGTCAAGAAAAAAGTTGCATATTTCTTGTTTTCTAATATGATCTTTTTTTCATTAACACATTAGTTGCTGCTTATTAGCCTTTCCAGGTATTTGGCCTCAAAATCCCAAGGTAGCTTTCGAGCAGATACTCAAGTGCCTATAGATTGCCCTTTTAGAGTATTGGGCCATTCCCGCCACGTATGTTCCCCTTTAGACAGGAAATTAACATATGATGGAACACAATCAGATTATTAACATCAGTAACATGCACACAGACACACAACCATTAACAATGGCATTGCAAGACAGCTGCAGCGGGACATATGAAAGTCACCAAACTCCATCTAGTGGGAGAAAATCAGAAACAAATGAACAGATGCAGTAGTGTATGCATGCACACATATATACACAACTTTGCTTTGAACTCCTTTTTCACAAGAATTTGAAGATGTCAAAGGTATGTTGTTTATTCTATTTGATTGTGGGAGACCAACAAAATAAAGGAGGAATACCCGAGGAAACCATATGCCAAACCTTTGGCTCATTAAAGTGTCTCAGGGTTTCATCACACCTAATATTACCTTTCTCCCTTACCATTCAAGAGACTTATTATCTTTATTTATTTTTCTCATTTATGTTGCCAAAACTTTTTTGCCTCTGTGCAGAAAAAGGTCACAGTGGGGGAAAGTTAACTAGTGTCTAATGAGTTCAGAGATGTCTGGCTATGTCAGTACACAGTACTGTGATAAATGTGGGTGATGTGTATGCTCTTTTAATTGAGGTCATCTTGTGCTGGATGACTAGCTGCTAGCTGCTTTTCACTATGAAGAGACAAGGCTTTTCCCGGTTACCTGTGTCTTGGACATATCAAGCCTTCTTTTGATATTACTATCTTGAAGTCTCTTGGTTATAGTCCATATTAGATTATTTAAGTGTACTCTTTCAGAGGATGAGCTGTAAGTCTGCCTGGAATGTGAGGCTGTCAGATAAAGCATTTCATTTCACTTTCTAAAATGACAAACATCTCATAGTCAGAACAAAGTGTCTATGTTAATGCTGAGTGTATCTGTTGGAATTAAGATTTTCTTACGGTAGCTTTCTTTTCATGACAAACAGTCCATGTTACATCCTGCCTGTGGAGAAGCCCTTTTGATGGGCTTGAAATTCATCCTATGTGCCTAAAAATGTCCTAACTATGCTGCTACCTGGGGCATGCTAAGGTCTCAATTTTGAAATGAAAGAGAGGTAGTACTGACTTGATTTGCTGGTAGAATGTCTCCTGGTTTGTGATAAGCTGTCTTTTTGGTTCAACACGTGCAGGCAAAATGCCTGCTTAGAAAAGCCAGCCTCCCTGCTTGCTATTTCTGATGGTAGAGCTGAGTAGTTTAGTATGAAACAGTAAGTCATGCCCGTGTCTAAATTAGCATTTATGTTTAGAAACATGTATGTATTAATACAAGTTTTTGATATCCATTTTAGGCACTGCTCCTCTTGTCTGTGGACTTTTGAATGCTAGGTGTGCGTGGGTTTAAATATCATGCCAGGTATCTTGGGTACCCAGGAGAAAATGCAGTCACATCACCCAGCACATGCTAGAATATAATAAGGACTGTAAGTTTTGGCATATCCAATGGACACCACAAGTGCCAGTACTGTGAGCCAGGAGCAGGCTGAGAAATTCCCAAGTAGTTACAGAGTTAGGCTAAAGCTGTTAGGACAACAACAGCTCAAAGCGAGTCTGGACTCTCTGTGATCCTTTTCCCCTCATAAATTGTAGCATCTGGTGAAGCAAGATGTAAAGAAAATCTGTGGCATTTAGTTATATGCTGTACTTTCAACTGTCTCTGTGTCTGGAGTAAGTATAGGGATCACCCTGCTGGGAGCTTCTTGTAATTAAGGGAAGAATATGCACTGGGGCATTTTCCCTTTTTTGAAGCAATTAGTATCATACACTTTAACAAATCATCAGTGTTGGGAGAGATGGCATTAATATCTAATATTTTTGGCCTGATTTTCTCCAGCTTGTGTCCTTTATGTTTAGGACATAGGCAGTAGAGGACACTGACAGTGGTCTGCTCTACCCTTGCAGTCATATTCCAGGGCCTTGATGAACATCTTTTTGTGTGGATGCCCAGGACATCAGTGTTTTGGGAGACAGTTTCTATGCAGAAGCTGGTTGCCTGACTTCAGCATGCAAGACTTTGGGGAGTAGTAATTTGTGTAAGTGACTGTAGATTGGTTTTCTAATCTCATGTTTGGTTCCTCCTCAGTAGAGCCAACCAGTGCTCTTTCTGCACAGATTTACCTTGCTCTGGTTTGTTTTGAGTTTGAGGAGGATCAAAACAATGGCTTTGCTTTATGTTTACCTCATACTGAGGTCTTTGGCTGACCCAGAGACCCATCAAAAGTATATTTAATAAAGCAGCTTTACATTACAGTGAAGTGAGTTCACCATGTAACACTTTTCACTGGTGCACATAAAATGAAGACTAAACCAAAGACAGTAATACCTTGAATGTGGCCTCAAGTGAATTTCCTTATGGACTTCTTTGCTGAGTGTAATGTTTTCTGATTTTCCCATTAACAATAACGTTTTTTGGAACACATCCTCTTTCTCATTCAGTAGTGATATTGCACTAATGTACAACACAGAGTGAAGTTTATGTTACCAAAATCCATTCCTTGACATGAGTGTCAGTAGGTTAATATTGTTGCGGGGGTTTTGTGGAGGGCTCTAGTGCAGATTGTTTTACCACAAGAAGCTTTTCTCAAATTTTTTCTTCATGCTGCTTAAAGTATTTATGTTCACACAAAATAAATCCCCTCACCTGTAAATAAAATGCTTTCTTCATAAAAGGTGGCCTGTTCTCAAACTGTCTTTCCTGTGTCCTGATTTCTGGCTCTGTTACTTCCCTATAATAAAGCTGCTGCTTTATAATGCTCAAGGTACCTCAAAAGGATAGTGCTGTGTTTACGACTGAGCATGGTTTGCACTGGTAAAAGTTCTGATTCTTTGTCATGGGCAACTGACTATAAAGCACTGCAAAATGTAATAAACAGATGTTCTGTCTGCCACAGGAGTTCCCAATTTCTACATCATTTATATTCCAGAACTGTCTCTTTCTTCATATGATCAAGGTTCTTTTTTTTATTAGAGATGTGCCAAGCCTTAAAGACCATTTCAGCCTCTTTGGCTGTGTCTGTTACCTCTACATATGAGAAGCAGGAAATGACTGCAGAGCACGGCATCCTGCAAGGGATTACAATTGGACTTGCCTGTTTGTATTTTAGCATTGCTTAGAGGCTGCTGTCAGGTTTTAGGGTTGCAGTGTGCAAGGTTCCGTACCAAATGCAAGGCAGTAAGCTGGCACTCTTAGGGTACTAAGAGGTGGCAGAATGATCTACAGTGCTAAAGTGTCTTGTCACATGCTGCTCTGGCTTCCCTGGAACAATAACAAATATGTCATTCATCTGGCTTGTCCTGTATGTATTATTTATGGCGGTTCACATGCTGACATAATCTGACTGCTGAAAGGTAGACATGCTATGATGACATGCTGTGTATTGTAGGATCTGACACAGACCCCAAAAATACCCCTTTAGGTGTTGCTGGTTTCTAATTATCCCAAACTGCCTCTTAGCTTTATAGCTGTGGACAGCAGCGCTGTTAGCACTGCTTTCATTCACTAAAACAAAAAAATAATATCACAGAAATCCTTAAAGCACCATTGCAGTCATGATAGTAAAAGGCATGTATTGAAAATGGTTTTGCACCCACCAAGATACAGAGTGACCGTCTTTAGTTTCAAGTTAAAATAGCATTTCTTTTTGGCTGGCATTATGGTAAGATCAGCAAAGCCATGCCTGCTTTCCATGGCGATTGAGAATGTGCTGGGCTCACTGGAGACACTAAATTGAACAGGAGAAAATGGTTTTGTTCATAGATTAGATGATATGACCAGGAAGGCACAAACAAATCCATGTGTGGGTTTGGATATTTAACCCAAATTGTCCCAGTCGGATTACACAGACATAACTCACTATAAAAATAAGGTCTGTAGAGTGAAAATAATTCAGTGACAATCTGGAAGTGGTTTCAATGCTTCTTTTCTGATTGTAACCATCCATTTGAGTTCAGTCTTTTGGGGTTTGCAACACATGCTTCAACAAAGCCAACTGAACTTGCAAGTATATCAACTACTACTGTTACCACGCTTGGCTGCACAAATCCATTTTTGTTTCTAGCTACTCTAAGCCATGCTGAAAAACAAGAAGAATATCAGGCCAGCATCAGGTCCATAGCTCTACCAGAACCTTCTGTGTTAGCTAGTGATTGCTACTGATTGTAACCGGAATGCTGAAGGGCAATTGAATGCGCACATTCAAAACACAAAATTGCTATGGGATATTTGCCAAAATCAGCACTACAGAAAGGCTGCAGAATTGGTAGCTACTGAAGACTGCAGCTGTTTGCTGGAAGGTGAAGATGGCACTTGGCTTGCATGATTTATGTTGTCATACTTGCAGATTTTCTTGCAGATTTCTATGCAGATTTTAAGACAAATACTAGGAAGACAAATATTAGCCTATAAGGCCAGGTTTGACATAAAGGAGACTAGGATAGGGAAGAAACACATGCATAAAAAAAAGAGCTATTTCTGGGGGTCATGAGGTTACCAGATAATGAGAGAGATAGCTTGTATGAAAAAAAGAAACTAGAGCTGCTGTTGTCTGCTGGAGGTCCCAGTGTTTCCTTGAAAGACGTATGTGGGATAGGTAGGTGGCCTTCTCTCACACTGCGTACAGGAAAGAAACCCCAGAATTTCACCAGGGTAACACGCCATCAAGGAGCAGAGCTCAGGGTTTTATATTATTTGGTTCATGGACTGATCAGTGAACTGGATCTGGCTATAGGAAAATTGTATTCAGCATCCCTTGCTATCGTTTCTCTCTGTCTCTTTAAGAAAGGCTAAGGCTCTTTCCTAAGTTTTTCCCATGCTGACTTGCATCTCCAGCTTGCAGAGAGGGAACTCTGCTTGTTGGCTGGTATGATAGCACTGCTTGGGGGGAGCAGGCTGTTGGGGTCGGTGCAAGGCAACAGCCAGTCAGTTCCTCTGCCTTCTCTTCTGTGCGGGAATTTCACCAAGAGGTGTCTTGCCCATCTCTCACCAAACTCCCTGCTCCCATCTTCTGCAACAGAGAAGCTGTGAAGAGAAAGCACCTGCTCGAAAGATGCTTCAGAGGAGCCTTTGATGTGGGAATCCCAGCACGACAGGCTGGGCTGTAGCATTGTCCAGTGGGGTCTGAACATGGGGCGGGTGTCCCCCCCAACCCCTATCGGGAATGAATTAGAATGTTTCATTCTTGTAAGTGATACTTTTTGGAGTAAACATCCCCGGGTTCCTGTGATGTGTAACTAATGGAGTGCTAAACTCTCAGGGCTGGTTTAAGACTCAGTAAGTACACGTGTTGCCAATCCATCATGTTCCTAATACTAATTAACATAGCAGGGACACAATAAAGCCCCAGAACCTGCACGCATTACCCAGCTCACATTACCACTCTGTAACAGTCTCTCTATTGACCTAACAAAAGCACTCATTGGAAAAACGGGATGCGGCTTCTTCTGACTCAGCTAGAACTCTTCGGCCAAAGAAGAGAACTGAGGACCCTCATTTATTATTGTCCATTATTATTCTGGTATATCATGGAATGGAGTTCTCAAATCATGTGCAATGACATTTCTACCATGCCAGCATTTTTGTGTGTTACATGCTGCTGGGCAGGCAGCCCTAATGCAGGCAGAGCAGCTGCTGACTTGTGGTGAGATGTGATTGCTTTTGAGGGCATGTTCTGCTCCAGCACAAGTAAAAGGAGTGCCTTATTATCAATCTACATTCCTGTTATTTGAAATTCAGTTACAATTAAAATCTTACTGTTCTTAAACATTTACTAATATAATTGTCTTCTGCTCTCAGGGTTAAACTAATCTCTATATAGACAAAAAAAAAAAAAAGGTAACAATTTGATAAAAAATTATTCTTGGCTAGATGAACATTTCTTTTTAGGTCCCAGAAAAGTTCTCTATATATTGGAACACATTGACATCCCTGTAATACACTCTTTTTAATGTGTGATAATTCCACTGCATGATGTATGGCCAAAGAAAAACTGGAAGGAATCTAGACAGCAAGAGATCAGCACATTCACGTTGCAGTGATCCCTAACTGGATGCAGTCTGGCTTTGTGGATGTTGAGGGCAAGCCACTGTTTACTTCCACAATTTAATGGTTAGGATTTTATGGTGCCTCTGGCTGAAATCATGGAGTTCATTCACCTGCATCTGAGGCTGTGGTGTATCTCCTGTTGTTGCATATCATTCAGTGGGCTGATTATGAAAAGCAGTAGTTTAATCATTATGCAATGAAATTCTAGTATCTTGTTGAAGTGATGGTCAGTTTTGTAAGTCAGTACACCACTACAGACAGTTATGTACTTGGGCATATTCTTGTATTGCCTTATGCTTTGGTTTAAAATCTGAATGATGTTTTTTTTCTCCTGAACCAGCTGTTGGTGTGTGTCTTGCTATCACAAATATATTTTGACAGAGTTTTCTCATCACTATTTAGAAAAGAGAGCTAGTAAGTTATAGCTATATATCCTCCAAATCGTGTGTCACACAGATGTCTAGTATGTGGTTAAACCAAATGGCATCAACTGATTGGACTGGTTCTGGCTGAGGTGTTGGTATTCCTGTGCCGCAGTCTGGGATGGGATGGAAAACATCCCCTACAAAAAGCAGGCCCCAAAGATAAAATCCTTCAAGTGGAAGTCACAAAAAAGATGGAAATGTGCAGTGCCAGATGAATTTTAGCAAGACAATGTTGCTCCAACCCTGTGGCAGAGCAGCTCCCCTCACCTCCTCCTTAGGTAGGTAGTCGAAGAATCACCAAGAAACTCATCAAGCCCAGTGTTTCGTGGATCACACTGCCAGCAAACTGGTCGTGCAGGACAGGCTGAATCTCTGAACAGTGCATTGTCTTCTCTTTTAAGTCAAAAGAAATTAAATGGGGGCCTTACACAATTTCCTCTACAGTTGACACAGGAGGTTTTCTGTTGACTTCAGCAGAGCTGGTTAAAGCTCTTTACTCCTAGAATACGTTAATTTCATGCACTGAGTGGTTTGACACTTTATGTAGTTGGTATCATGCTGGATGGCCAAAGAGCACGCATTACCAAAGCATCACAGATGTTAAATCATGAAGTAGATGACAGTGTGCTTGCTATGTCATATGATCTTAGCACAGTTTGTGGAACAGTCTTTTTTATTATTGCAAGTAATCATAAGTGCAGAAAAAATACCATAAGTAAAATAGCATTTCTGAGTACAATGCATCCAATGTTCTTTACGTATATATCTGCATATGTATATTATGACATATTACGTATATATCTGCATATTTACGTACACATCTGCAATATGTTAAACTCAGACTTACGCCCATTTAAAATCAAGTATTTCAATGAGGTGTCTGTATGGAATAAAAGGAAGAGTTTGATCCTACAATACTGAGTGACTGCACCTTTCAAGAAGGCTTTATGCCTTAGATTTTCACCTGAATTTGTGTTTATAGTAATAAACACAACATTTATTAATTATATATTTATCATGTATCACCACACTAGCAATGGTCTATCTAATGTAGGAAAAAATACATGCATTGTTCGCCGTTTTTTTTTTTTTATGATTTCAGAAAAGAGTGTATCCAGATAAATCTGATGTATGGCCATGTGTTGACCCACAGTGCTATGTGCCTGGCTAGGATAGGCTCTGCCTGCAGACATGACTAGGATATCTATTCCAAGAGTCAAATTCAAGCCTGTCACTGAGCAGGTGCACTTGTGACAGGAATAGAGTTTGAACCAGTTACAGCTCCTGGGTTCACCTTCGCAGATATGAGTCAGAACAAAACTAGATACTTCATTCCTGCTCTTTTCTGCTATGGGACAAACTCACAAGATGAGACAGAGGCTCACTCTGCTAACAAGAGTGTTTGCCTAACCACTGCTTAGCACTGTGACCAAGAGTGTGCCAAAGGCAGGGCAGGAGAAGCAGCAAATGAGATGCTCCTAAATGTCCCTTAGCACATAAGTGCTGTGTCCAGCCAGTGCACCAGTTTCTCTCCTGTAGTGGCAACACCATCCCTTCAGAAGGTGACCCTGGTGTCACTTCTCCACTTACGTTGAGTAGAAGTGGAGGTCCCAGTGATGGCAGCTTGGACAAAGAGACAAAGGCTTGCAGCAGCCGTACTTATCTCCCCTCCAAAATACTTTGTAGGAATGATGTGTATACCAAATGTGGTGTACTGGAAAATTCACTGGATGTCAAAAAAAATGCCAGGCTGCTAAAATATCCCCCATGCAAAGATTCCATTTCCAGAGTCCTAAAGATTCCTGTTTCTATCTCTGCACTCCATCTACTTGATTCTTCTGGTGCTGTCTCTGAACGTAATCTCAATAAGATAAGCCGGATGTGCAGAAGTACTAGCCTAAAGTGAAAAAAAAAAACAGCCTCAGACCTAAAACCAAACCACCACCAACAGAAACACCCAGAAAGCAAAACAAAACAAAACAAAACATACCCAAACCGTCAAACAAACCCCAAAGTCTTGTCCAGTTTTATTTGTACAGCTGCAGCCTCAAACACCACATAGCATATTCTGGAAAGGTGCTGCATCCATAAATGCTTCCTTTTAAGTATGTGTTTAAGATGCATCAGCATCACACCTGCTCTATAAGGAGTTCATCTCTTGCTTCCCTGTTTCTTCAACTGATGTCCAAGAACCAAGCAAGTGGACATTCATGGTACCTCCACATGTCCACATGCCATGTGGAGAGATCTTTTGGTCCACAGAGCTACAGCAAAGGCTCATCTCATTTTCAGGGAGGATTTTCAGAAGGATAGATGGTAAAATTCTTCAGAGATCTTCAGTGGAAATATCACAGGCACGGATGTGCTACACTGTGTTTTCTGCACAGTTTTTGGAGAGCCAAAGTGTCTCGTACTCACTACGACATGCTGAACAGATCCCACTCATCTCTTCCATCCACCTCTTCCACCTCAGAAGTCTGCATACTCCATAGGGAGCCAGAGCCTGATATGTGTATTTGCGTGGTGCAGTATCACACTTTGTAAATAGTTCTACAGGTTTCATTGGTCATAGGGGTAAAACAAGCATCCTTTAGTATGGCCTAGATACTTGTATGTATCAATGTAGCCTGAGTCTGCCTGGTTTATTTTAACTGATATATTGCTAGATTCTGCTGCTATTTTCCACACTGACTAATACCTCAGGTCATCTTATTAATTACAGTGAGGCTAGTCAGAGACTGCAATGCTACCTAGTAAATGAGAACACAGTCTGGCTAGTTACAGTTATGCGACTGAATTTTTACTGCTAAGAACAGCATAGCCTACCCAACTAATTTGATTTAGCAGGTGTCTTATTGGCATTTTAAATATTTTGCATATGATTATAATGCATCCTGAAGGGGGAAAAAACTCCACCAGAAAGCAGTTTATTAGCAAGACTCCTTGCTGTTCAGCTAAAATATGGCAATCAAAAAGACAATTTACGTTGCAGAGACTTGACCTTTACTTTCCAGAACTGTAAAATAAAACCCCAAACCCCACACTTTCTGCATCTGGTTGACATTTGAATGAAACTGCCAGAGTACAAACAAGTTTTGAGACAACATCTCCAGCAAACTCTGCAGTGACTCTAAAAATATTCTTGGCTAAGTTACTTTTTAAGGCCATATGTTGAAAACAACATAAAACCCAAAACTTCACTAGAATTTATTACAACAAGAGATTTGCCAAACTACTTAAGACATTTGGGAAGATTATAGTGAAGTACCCTAGTTGCTGACTTGACAATTTGCTATGTTCACTGCTTGTATAGTGGATTCTTGATATTCACACTGAGAGCTGGTCCAACTTTCTAGTACATTTTAGCAAGAGACGTGCCAAATGTCTACTGGCTTATTAAATGCTGGCAAACCAAAGGTCAGCCTTGTTTACAAGACAAAGCAAAGCTGCTGCGGATAGCACAGAAGCCTCCTCATGGCATTTTTCCTGTTTAAATTCAAAATTCCAGCACAGGATTGAATAAGGACTGTTTTGGACTGGTTTTCACTTGGAGTCTCTCTAGGTCTACCTCAATGTCCCCTGGCCACAGACCCTGCAGCAGGAGGAGTTCTACTTTCACTGAGCTGTGCTTCTTCCTTGCTTCATCTAATGATCACCACGCCTGTGTGGTCTCTTTTGCAGAGGCATGGGCCAGAATGTGCCTTCCTGATGCAGCGCCCAGCTGCAGAGAGCAAACCTGCCCTTCCTTCATGTCCTACCGCTTCCTCCTCTCTGGGAGCTCATACCCTCTTCCAAGAAGATGCCAGGGTGAAAAGGGTTGTGAATGGAAAACTGCTTCACCCTGTGCCTGATCCAAAGCTGTCTAGGCTTTGTCTTTTGGAAAAAGCTTAGACAATCTATGTCCATGGAAAACTTTCCTTTGACACCTCCGAACTCCTCATCAGACTTTCACTAACTGTGCCCAGGGTGGCAGTTCTGCTTTGCTCGCTGTTATTGCTTCTGATACCAATCTAGTTTTACACAACTAAAGATTATCCTGGTATGATACTCCTACATTCCCACAAAGGCAGTGGAATCACTGTCACAGTCAATAAAATTTGCTTGCATATTTATGTTCTATAATGAACACACTACACCGACATTTCTTACATCCTTATTACATGCATTTATTATATTTATTTGACTGATCCAGAAATAGCAGAAAATTCTTCCTCTGATTCTGTGCCTAGCTACTTTACAAATACATTAGGTAGCAGTGCATTAAAAAATATAAACAATTAACTGCTTGTTTAAAACACAAAGATTAAAAAATAAAACAAAATCAACATGCTTGTTTAAAGTGTTTTAAGGTACGATCAGTTTAGAAAGATCTGTATCATTGGTAAAAATCTTATTCAGGTTTACCTTAGTGTAAGTGCTGTTTACAAGAGACAGAGGGTGTGTAAAAAAAAACAAAAAAACACACACACTCCCCTCCATTTTAACGGAAGGAAACTGCAAAAGAAATCACAGTTTTTACTGGTTCTTTTTCTCTTTCTCTTTCTTTATCTTACTCGTTCTCTTTCTCTTTTCCTTTCTCTTTCTCTTTCTTCGGCCTCTCTTCTCCGCGGCTGAGATCACTTCGCTGGAGCACATGACCGGTAACTTTACGTTCCGCGGAGCAGAAGCCTTTGTCGCTGGCCCAGACTTCTGGGCTGGAGCTTGCCCTTGCGGGTGGCTAACGCAGCTGCTCGGGCCCCTGGGGAGGGGCACCGGGCACCGGGACCGCGGGGCGGGGATGGAGGGGGTCGGCAGGCGAGGGGAGGCAATTTGTTTCAGATTAACTAGTAACATCTCCGGCCAAATAAGCGGCGGGGATCTCCCGCGTTTGGCAATGTAATCTGCTCCCGACGGCGCGGGGAGAAAGCAAGATCAAAGCATTCCTTCCGCGGAAATTGCACCCGGAGTTGCCGTTTGGTTAGCCTGCCCTAACCTCGGTAATAAATTTCCCGGGAAGAAGGGAGGGTTAGGGAGGCGAGGAGCGGGGGGACCGTGGCACCTGCACGTCGCACGGAACAGCAATGCAAAGCAGGGCCCGGCGAAGCTGCCGGCCTTCAAGGGGGTGTCCCGGAGCTGCTCGCTCCCTCCGCTGTTCACGGGCCGGGGAGTGCCACGTCCGGTGCAGCACCCATCGCCTGTCCAGAGGAACTACCGGGGACTGCCCCCCGGCCGCGGCAGCGCAGCTCATGGGTGGACTCCCGTGGCAGTGGGCTAGAGGGTGGGGACGCCCAGGCCGGGGTTCATGGTGAGGGTGAGCGGCGGAGGCTGTGAAGCAGTCCGGGAGCACCCCATCAACCCCGGCCTCTGGCTACCCCTCCGGGCAGCCGTACCCGCGGGCATCGGGGCTGCGGGGCGCATTGTAGCGGGGGCAGGTGAGTGCACAGTGGTACGTCGTGGGCTTCGCTGCCTTCCCTCGAGTGGAAATCAGTGCCTTTCCGCCGCAGTGCACGGAGCGGCATCTGCCCGCTTCGGCTTATAGCGGGTACGACGACACGGCGCGGCACAACGGTACGGGGGGAGCTGAGCGGGAGCGAAGGTCCACGCAGCACACAAGTGGGAGCAGTAGCGATGGGAGCGCTCTCCTCCTCCTCCTCCAGCGCGTGCGTCCCACTGGAGGACGGCAGAGGCACCCCTCCTCCCCAGAGGGAGCGAAGAGAAGCTGGAGTGGAGCTCAAACGCGCTGCGGAGCCAAGCGCAACCAAGAGGAGCAGAAGAAAGTTGTACAAACACGCTTTAAAGTGATGGCCGGGTTTCACAGTTCCCTGTGGATAAAGTAAACAGGAGGCGAACTGTTTTGTAATTTACCCCAGCGGCCCGCAGAATAGTACTTTGTAATTTGGTGTCGGTTTACAAGCAAAGGGGACTTCTGTTTCCTAACCTAACAGGTCCTTTGTCATGCTTGTGCCTTTTAAGAGGGACCCCAAGGGGGAAAGTGGAATTCCTTGGGTATTTGCCTTTTAGTCATGCTTGTAAGTCAAACAGTAGCCGGAGTCTCTTTTGGGATGAATAATACCTGCCGTCAGGGGATGCGCTTCCTTCTCCCCGCTCTCCCGGTGTCAGCACTGGCAGCGGCGCGGCCCGAGGAGGACACAAGCTCTCTCGGGACAAACGCTCGATAAACGTTTCCTCCGCCCCTCCGCCCGTCCCGGCAGGTGCCCGCAGTCCGCGGGGCGAGGCGAAGGGCAGCTGCCCGGCCAGGGAGGAGGCGGCGGAGTCCGCGCCCGTCCGCCGCCTCACGGCGCCGCCCGCGCTGCTCGGCCGCTGGCCTCCCTTCTGAAGCGCTGCGAGAGCAGGGTTTTTCCGTGCCGAACCGGTGGCCGGCAGTCGGTCCGTGTGCTCACCGTGAGCGAATGCCCGTGTTTATTGTATACATGAGCACTGCCGGTATTTGTTGTACACAAGCTCTGCCCCGAGAAAGGGCAGAATGTTTTCGGAGAACAGCGTCGGCCACACGTTCCGCGCACTGCTGGGGAAATGATGCTGTCAGTGATGCTGTCCCCTGCTCCTCCCAGCCCCCCGTGCCTTTTTTCGCCTTTTTCGTCTGCTTTTTATTATTATTATTATTAATTTTATTTTTTCCTCCTGGGAATAACTCTGTTTAAACTCACCCGCGCTTCCCCTGCCCGGCCCAGGTGTATTTCGCCCGTTCCCGTCTCGGGGGAATTCCCGTTCTCATAGGCGGGAGCACCGAGCCCCCGCACCCTGCCGGCACGGCCGAGACGTCGTGCGTTACGATCCCGATTGCACCCTGTTTTGGGAGGCCGAGGGCATTCCTCAGAGTCCGAAGAGCGGCCTCCGTCAGGGAGCGGGAGTAGGGGGGAAGTCACTCAGCATCTCGGTGCTCGGTGGAAAACGCCACCGAGGGAAGGTAAAGCTAAAAAAATGAACGGACATTTTCTTCGCCCTAATTCCCGACAGGGCAGGAAGAGAACACCGATCCCGTTACATTTTCAGGCGCGAGAAAAGCCCGTTGCCGCGTTGCCGATGGGTGCACAGTGGCACGTCGCGGCCCGAGCGAGGCGAACGGCCGCAGACGAAAACCACGGGGCTGTCCCAGCCGCGTGGACTCGGGACGCTCCCCGGTAGCGGGGACGCCGCTCCCCCAGCAGCAGGCTTCTAAGCTGGCACCACCACGCGCGTTACTGGGTTTTCCCTTCCCTTCCTTTCAAGCTCGATTTCTCCCCCAGCATCAGGAATGGAGCACGCGTTTCCCGCTTGGGCCGCTGAGCCCCCCCCCCCAGCCCCCCCTCCTGCTCTCCCCTCGCTCGTCCGCACCCACGGGCGGACGGGTGGCGGCTGGCACACGCGAGAGGGGGGGACAGGGGCGTGTCGGGGGCGGCGCTGGCCAATCAGAGCGGCGGTGGCCGGCGCTGAAAACGCGGCGGGTCGGACGCGGCGGGCACTGTGCCGCGGGGCGGGCGGGCGGAGGGCGGCGCGGGTGCCATCCACGGCGCTGCTGCGGAGAGCGGGATCGCAGACGCGCACGGCCCGGCCCGGCCCGGCCTGTCCCGGCGCGGCACTCGCTGACCCCCCGACGGCGCGGCGTCCCGGAGCTTTGCACCACCCCCAGGTGCGGGGACCGGGAGTGCCCTCCTGCCTCCGGCAGCGCTTGGCAACCCTACCAGCTGGGGGGAGAGGGGGGGCTGCGTGCTCTCGTTCCGCCTGCCGGCCTCAGGCGCTGAAGCTGAGTAAGTGCGAAGTGCAGAAAGAAGGATGGGGAGGTCGTATGGCAGAAGACGGGTGTCCGAAAGAGCTGCTTCCGCGGTGCAGAGAGCTCCAGGAGCTCATCCTGCTGTCCCGAGTCGCGGGTGCGGACGGCAGCGGTGTGTGGTGCCCAGGCGTTTCCTATTTGTCCCCTACGTCTGAGATCGGAGGGCAGAGAGTTTGTCAGGATCCTGAAACAAACAGGTCCCTGTGAGGACTTGGCAGATCCTGAAGCCCTGTGGGCTATTCCTCCTGCTCCCTCCGCCGGTGGGGAGGCGCGCAGCTCCGCTCCCAGCTCCGGGGCAAGCCGGGTCGGGCCGGGGGGAGGAAGAGAGGGAACGACCGTCGACGTTCAGCTGAGCCCTTCGTGAAGGGCGGAGAATAGGGCCGAGCAGACGGTGAGGGGGTAGACGATATTCCAGGTGGGCTCTGCCTTGAGTTCCCGACGGGGGGCTCGTCCTTTCGGGGCTGCTGGTGGGCCGGGCGATTCCGAGGCGGGCACCTCGGAAGCGGGTGTGCCCCGACAGACGTCCCGCCGAGAGGACGAGCGACATGACCCTTCTCTTGCAGCTGCGCCATCGCGGAGCCATGGCTGAAGGACCTGCCACCGCCGACTGGGAGATCGACGTAGAGAGCGTGGAGGGGGAGGCGGCCGAGGCCCCCGGCAGCGGCGCCGGCCCGGAGGAGGAAGAGGAGGAAGGCGAGGAGGCGGCGGCAGCGGCCCCGCGGCGCGGTGAGCCGCGGAAGCTGAGCCGCACGCCCAAGTGCGCCCGGTGCCGCAACCACGGCGTGGTGTCGTGCCTGAAGGGACACAAGCGGTTCTGCCGATGGCGGGACTGCCAGTGCGCCAACTGCCTGCTGGTGGTGGAGCGGCAGCGCGTCATGGCTGCCCAGGTAGCCCTCCGACGACAGCAGGCCACCGAGGTGAGAGGGGTAGGGACGGGAAGGGACGGGGTGGACGGGGCTTGCAGCTCCCTTGCTGACTGGGCTGCTTGATCGCTGTCCTAGGACAAGAAGGGGCTAGCGGGGAAGCAGGCGAGCCTGGAGCGCAAAGCCGTCTACCAGAGGCACGTCCGGACGCCCAGCCTCCTGGCCAAAAGCATCCTGGAAGGTAAGCGTACCCCTAGCCCCTCCGCGGGCAGCTCCGTAGCACCGGCTGGCAGCGGGGAAACCCTACTCCGCCCCAAGGAAAACCTGCGCCTTCCGCCCGAGCCGCGACTGTTCGCGGATACGCATGAAATGCAGCGTTATTTCCCGAAATAAACGCCGAATGGCATTAAAGCGCGCCTGCGACTGGCGCCGTGCGACGCAGGCTCCTGCCTTTCGTGGCTGGGATCGATGTGGCAGAACTTTAGCTGCCCCCCCCCCCCCCGCCCCAATAACGCCTGAAATGCTAGCAATTGTAATTTGAAATTTGAGCGTTACTGTTACAAGCTGACATTCTTTTGACATGACTACCCAGCAGCGTTTTGCAGGGCAGTGTAATTTGTTCGTGAGTGTTCTTATCAACACATGAGTAAATAAATTATTATCTTCGGCTTTTTGATCTGACCTAACACAGCAACACTGTTTGCGGCTTTATCAATAAGAAAATATGCATGATAGGCTGCCTTTTTTTCTTTTTTCCTTTTTTTTTTTCTGTCGAAAATATTAACTGCAGAAGAATGAAACTTTAAAGATTGATATTTTAGTGAAAGAGTGTATTTTTATTCCCCACTCCCTCTTGGGATCATGCCCAAACTTATCTCTATGCATGCGTTAGTTACTTTCCAAACTGTAGTCCTGTAAAGCATTACAATTCTCAAATCTAGCTCCTTTTCTTTTCTTTTCCGAAATAGAAAGCACTTTTCCCTGCTTGTGACAGCGCAATTAAAATCCTGTCCCATTAGAGACCTCTTAATTTTCATCTACAGTTCACCCTTAAAAAAAAAATAATCTCTTCTGTATTCTTTCCTCTAATTTATCTTAACTTTCTTTCTCTTTTCTCCTAGTTCTCCTTCAAATTTTCTACCATCTGTAGCAATGTGTACGTAGTGATTCATCTTTTTCTAAAGAAAAGGCATCAGCTGTAGGTATAGATATCTGCCTTGGCAATGGGGAAACCCGTGTGAGAGGAATGGGAGTGAAAACAGGTAAAACCCTGTTCTTGTTACTCCTTTAAGTAGTTCCATTAATTTGATGGGATTACTTGCCTCAGTAGAGCAAACGGGATTGGATCTTGTTGGTTATATTAAATAAATCCAGGTAGCCTGGTAATTGAATACGCTGGAGGCTGGTTTTCTGTCTTTTACTGAAGTTCTGTTTTAGTGCTAAAGAAATAAAATATTTTAATACTTTCTGTATTTGTTGAAAATGGATGGTTATCATGTTAAGCTGCATGGTGGAATACCAGTCATAACACACAGCAGGATTTTGCGCACACTCTCCCCCCCCCCCCCTTTCTTTTTCTCAATCTGCGGGTTTGGAATAGCTTTTTAAAGTTACTAATCAGTTAGGAGACTACAGATGTCGGGGGGGCAGGGGTGGCTTATCTGCATTGAAAAACTTGTACAGAATGTGCCTGGAGGTGCAGGGAGCTAAGGCTCTGTGACACGGTGGTTTCAACAGGAGCTGATGATGTCCACGGTTTATAGCAAGGGCTCAGCGCCTGGCCGGACTGGCTCCCAACAGAGCCCTTTTGCAAACACAGCATTAATGTTTTTCTTATGCAGCCTCATTCCTAATGCTGCTTTGTTGTTCTAGGTTACCGTCCTATTCCAACAGACCCTTACCTGGGAGGGAATTCACCCTTGCCACCCCCTGTAAGTGACAGAATGAGAAAGAGGCGAGCTTTTGCTGATAAAGAGTTGGAGAACATTATGCTAGAGAGAGAGTATAAAGAGAGGGAGATGATGGAAGCTACGCAAGCAGCTGCCCTTTTCCTCCCTAACCACATGGCGCATGGAGCTGAGTACAACTCCTATAAGACAGCCTTCAACACTACTCAAGTTGATACTCCAAACAAGGAGTTCTGCAATTTTTTACCGACCTGCCTTGATCTAACCATGCAGTATTCAGGGTCCAGTAATATGGAACTGATTTCTTCAAATGTCAGTGTAGCTACTACCTACAGGCAGTATCCCCTGCCTTCTAGGTTCTTAATGTGGCCAAAATGTGGCCCCATTAGTGATGCTCTCCTCTATCAGCAATGCCTGTTAAACACTACTACTGTTCAAGCTCTCAAACCTGGGGCAGGTTGGGATGCTAAGGTGTCACAAAGTCAGGACTGTCCAAATACTGAGCATGACATCATGTCTCCAAAACTGGAAAATTCACTTGTTCTGACCCATGCTCAAGACATTCAGCAGTCATGTAATGAGATACCGTGCCTTCCTCAGGAAGCTCGTGAAAGATCAGCTTTCTCTCCTCCAAACAGGACTTTCTCTCAGATTTCTAATAAGGATTCTCTGGCTCATCAGGAGCAGCTATTAAGCAAGATCAGCAAAACCAGTACCAAACTTCCTCTCAAATACAGTCCATTTCAGTTGATGTTCTACCAAACGTTTCCTGACAGGTCAGGAGCAGAGCTGAGAACATCATTTGTGAAAGAGAATTTTGAAGATGCTTCTAAGAAATACAGAGAGTGTGCTATTAAAGAGAACCAAAAATACAAGTTTGCAACAGATAAATCCACAAAAGACTTTTCTGGGGCCAAACAGGCAACAGCAAAACTTCCAGCAACTGAGCCACTGTCATTTTCAGTTGAATCCATCCTTAAATGACCTTCTGCAGTTACTAGTGTCTCTCAGTGAATAAACTATACCTTCAGTGTAGAGTTTGTGTGCTTTGCCTTCTAAAGAATTGCTCCTGCCTGCTTTATCTTTTAAAATATTTTTTAAAAAGGAATTTCTGTTGTAAATGGTAATTCCTTTTTCTCGAAATGATGTGCATAAGTATGCATGATTTTTGAAATAAAACCAAAAAGATATTTAATTTTTTTTTAATAGAAACTGCATGTACAGACTGCAAAGTGTTATTTTAAGCAGCACTTCAAACCATTCAATAAAATGAGATTGCCTACAAGCATAGACGTATTCCCGGCCTTTTTTTTGTTTCTGGTATTTCCCAGGCAAGTATGACCTGCTTTCAGAATATACTTATGCTTTTTTTTTTTGCCATTATCCATTTAGTTACTAGTTATCTTGGTGGGGTAAGTGGCTTTGAACCTCCAGCAAATAAAAGAAGGGTTAACAAAGGCACATGTACACTAGTGTGAATTTGCAAGACTTTTTTTAAATAACTTAAGCAAGGTTTGGATCAGATTCCAAATGCCTTTCCTATTCTGATATTCTAAATGGAGAGTGCATGCTAGCATGAATGGCTGGTTTATTCTGCACCCCTCTGTAAAAACTTCTGTTCCTAAAGCAGAAGAGTTACTAGATTGGATTTGAGGAGAATGGCTCTTGTGAGCTTTTAGATTAAAAGTCATCATTTTTAAAAAATCAGTTTTTTAATCAAATGTTTAATATTTTTATTGCTGACTTTACTCTGGATTTCCAGTCCCTAGTATATTTTCCTGTGATTCTTGTGCTGGGGTTATTGGAATGACCTTTAGGCTGTAAAAATGACTCACAGAATTATCACTGCTAATGAGAAATCAAGTCATGATGATCTCTCAGTAATTTCATGCCGTTTTGCATGGATAGTAAAAATAAAGGAGACTAACCACTAGAAATTACCTGGGAATCTGAAATGCCTTCAAGGCTGTAGAAAGAAGTGTGACCAGGTGTCATTATGGCTGAGCTTGAAGCTTTCTAAATTCCTGATTTTGGAAGTTTTTTCCTTGTATACTATTGCTAGTGCATCTAATGCTATCCAGGAATCCTTTGGTTACTTTGATTCCCTCATATTTTTATCCTGCAGACACTGCTCTGCCAGTTGAAAGGAGATGTGGTTTATTCTCAATTTTTATTATTTTCTAATGGCAATTTCTTTTTGATATTTGAAAGCAGAATGTAGTATTTTCTTATTTTATTACACTTGCTGAACAGGTTGAATGATTATTTTGCTATGAATAAATCTGAGCCTGAGAGTTTCTGATCTCGTAACTATCTCTGATGGTGTTTAGTGTTTCTGTTGGGAGTGCTGCTGCCGAATAGCAGTTAGAGGGGAGGAGCTCTCTGTCGTGGGTTGATTATCTAAGCCATTTTCTTAAAGCAACAGACACATTGGAGAAAGCGCATTTTATGTAACGTGTAACTTTCTAAAGAACACATCTTAACAAAGGACATAAAATTTTTATGTCAGGAGTCTAAACAAATCTGTTGTAATTTAAAAGAATCTTGGCCACTGGCTAAGGTTTCACTTTCCAAAAGCATTCATACTAACCAGATTTTGCCTAGCTGAAAATGCATCTCAAATGGAGTGAGATGCTTTTCATTTTTTCGAACTCTATCCAGTTGCCATTAGAGGGAGTGTTAACTTTCCTGAGAGCTGAATCTGCTTGTTAATCAGTTTAGCGGTCAGACCAAGCTAAGCAGCTTTTACCCAAAGTAAATGGAGAGAAATTCTTCACATTTCATATCTGTTTGCTTTCACCACAGCTTCCTTCTTTGGCTTAGTTGAACATTAAATACTAACAAGGAGTTTTAATTTAAGCAGGGTTAATTTCTTATTAAAAATATGATTTTGTTTTTGTTTTTCAAGCTGTTGGTGTAAACTAGGATGACAGATGAGAAAGAGTTCAGCAATCTACATGTGAACCAATTGTGGATACTGGAATTAGTCCTGCATAAATACTTTTTTGCCTGACAGTGTTGCATCTAACGTTGTTCAGTTTAGCCTCTGAAATATTTTTTCAGGAAGTCCTGTCTTTCTTTATCTCTTTAGAAAAGGCTAGAAAACCAAACCCCTCCAACAGTCTGGTATCTCTTGATCGTTCAAAGAACCAGTTGAACTGAACAAATTCAAACTCTGAAGACGTACTGAACACTAATATATATAATCACAGAATTGTTTAGGTTGCAAAAGACCTTTAAGATCATTGAGTCCAACCATAAACTTAGCACTGTTAAGTGCACCAATAAACCATGTCCCAAAGTGACACATCTACACGTCTTTTAAATACCTCCAGGGATGGTGACTCAATCACTTCCCTTTCAAAACCCCAGCTCTCCTTACATATCTTGCTCATGTCTTGCTTCAGTTCTGTTAGCTGTTTTCCTGTACTTAGTTTTCTTTCATTTCACAGACCCTGGACCTAACCTCTCATGCATCTTGAAAACTTGTTGCACCCAGATAATTTTTTCCTTTCCTTTGTTAAAAAAGGTAAAGACAGATAAAGACTGTGGTTCATGGAGAGGATAATCAGTAGCTTGAGCAAGGTAACATATAAATAGCATGTGATTTTCCTGACACATCTTTGCAGTGGATGTATAGCACTCTTGCCTCTTTCAGTCAGGTGCTTCTCTAAAGCAGCAGCGACTTGTCTGCATGTGCTAGTGTGGCTAAGCAAACTCACGGAGAAAAGAAGTCCTTGCTCTGAAACTGCGTAGAACTTACTGCTAGGCATGGTCTCCCTGGCAATAAGTCAGCTATTAAAATATCCTGTGCTCTCCTATGCTCCCTGCTTCTTACATACTTTTTCTGTGGCATTTGTTGGGCTTGTGGACACCTGTGTCTCCTGTACAGAGTGACTGGTTTTGGGTATGAGATTCACCTTTGTGCTGTGCTAATGGACATCAGGTTGCTTATCATAGAATCATAGAATGGTTTGGATTGGAAGGGGCCTTAAAGATCATCTTGTTCCAACCCCCTGCCATGGGCAGGGACACCTTCCACTACACCACGTTACTCAAAGTCCCATCCAGCCTGGCCTTGAACGCTGCCAGGGATGGGGCAGCCACAGCTTCTCTGGGCAACCTGTGCCAGTGCCTCACCACCCTCATAGCTGAGAACTTCTTCATAGTATTACTGACCTAAATCTCCCCTCTTTCAGTTTAAAGCCATTCCCCCTTGTCCTAACAATGCATGCCCTTCTAAAAAGTCCCTCTCCAGAATTCTTCTAGGCCCCTTCTTGGTACTGGAAGGCTTCTATAAGGTCTCCCCAGAGCCTTCTCTCCTCCAGGCTGAACAAGCCCACCTCTCTCAGCCTGTCTTCATAGAAGAGGTGCTCCAACCCTCTGATCGTCTTCATGGCCTCTTCAGGACTCATTGAAGCAGGTCCATGTCCCTCTTGTGTTGAGGACTCCATAGCTGGATGCAGCACTGCAGGTGGGGTCTCATAAGAGCGGAGAAGATGGGAAGAATCCCCTCCCTCGACCTGCTGGTTACTCTCCTTTTGATGCAACCCGGGATATGGTTGGATTTCTGGGCTGCGAGTGCACACTGATGGGTCATGTTGAGCTTCCCATCAACCAACACCCCCAAGTCTTTCTCCTCAGGGCTGCTCTCCATCCATTCTCTGCCCAGCCTAGAGTTGTGCCTGGGATTACCCTGACCCAGCAGCAGGGCCTTGCACTTGCCCTTGTTGAACTTCATGAAGTTGGCATTGGCCCACCTCTCCAGCCTGTCCAGATCCCTCTGGATGGCATCCCTTCTCTCCAGTGTGTTGACTCCACACAGCGTAGTATCATCGGCAAACTTACTAAGGGTGCATCAGTCTCACTGTTCATGTTGCTAACAAAAATGTTGAACAGCATCAGCCTTAATACTGACCCTTGGGGAACACCACTTGCCACTTGGACATTGAGCTGTTCACTACAACATTTTAGGTGTGACTATCCAGCCAATTCCTTACCCACTGGGTGGTCCATCTGTCAAATCAATATCTCTCCAATTTAGAGACAAGAATGCCATGTGGGACAGCATCAAACACTTTGCACAAGTCCAGATAGATGTTGTCAGTTACCCTTCCTTTATCCACCAGTGCCATGGCCTCATCATAGAAGGCCATCAAAATTTTCAGGCATGATTTGCCCTTAGTGAGCCATGTTGGCTGTCACCAATCACCCCCTTAATGTCCATTTGCTTTATCATAGTTTCTGGGAGGACCATGATCTTGCTGTGGATCGAGGCAAGACTGACCAACCTGTAGTTCCCTGGGTCTTCCTTCTTTCCCTTTTCAAAAATGAGGCCTGTATTTCCCCTTTTCCAGTCAGCAGGAACTTCACCAGACTGCCATGACTTTTAAAATGTGATGTGCTTGGCAAATTCATGTGCCAGTTCTTCAGGACCTGCAGATGCATCTCCCCTGGTCCCTACTTTTGCCTTCTGCCACTTGGGCAGTGTGGCTGGAGCCCTTGTCAGGGAAGACTGAGGCAAAAATATCATTGAGCATCTCCTTTCTGATCCCCTTCTGACCCCAATTTTTCTTATGTGATGGTGGAACATGCTTTTGGGAAGCTTAGCTTTGTCACTGGGACAGAAAGTCAAGAGCCTGTGCTGACCGTAGAGCACAAAATGGCCATGGAAACAAGTACAAAGAACAACTAGTTACTCACTTGGTCTGCAAAACAGTAAGCCTGGCTGTTAGTGCTGTCAGAGACAACTTGCTGGAAGTGCAGGCCCTCCGTATGCATGCTGTGACAAGTTTTTTGTAGGTATACAGAGCTACATAAGTGTGCAGAACTAGAGGAACTGTGAATTAATATCACCCCGGGCAATGCCTGGCTTACTATTTGGCCTGGTGGCAAGGAGCAAGTGGTGACGGGTTAACTTGGAGAAGAGATAGATAGGTTATTGACAGCTGCTGCAGTGACGGTGCTTCTACCTCATGTGGCAAGGAGAATTGAGATGTGAGCTATAGTGGGTAGGGGAAGAGTCTCCGCTGAATAGGTATGAACTGCTGGCTTTTTCTCTTGTGATGGCCTCCTGGACTGCACCAGCACTGCTGGCTTGCCACAAAGCGTGCCTTAAAACTGTAATTTGTCTTTGATGCCTTCGAATCAGCATACCGAGATGCTGGGCTTGAGGTAGGCCGAAGCACAGAATTTATTGAGGTGGTTGGATAATAGGACATGAGTAATTCAGCTGATGTCACGACTGAAATGCCTGTGAAATCGTCAGCTGAATGCATTTGCATTCTGGCCTCAGAATAAGACTTATTTTTGTGCTGTCTGCTTGTTCTTCTGCTATGATAAAGACCTCTCTGAGCTCTCATCAACTTGAGAACATAAAAGGAAGTAATTTTTGGGCCAGGTGTGAAGGCTCAAGTCCCTGTAGAGTTAATGGCTCTGAAGGCTGAACATTAACCAGCTCCCAGTTGCTATTGTTCTGGAATTAGAAAACTTGATGCTTGCTCCATTTCTTTATTTTAGGTGTAGAACAGGGAGGTATGTTCTCATTTTGATTTGGCAGCTGGTTGGCATGACCAAACCTTCCAGTTCCTGTACCAAACACTTCCCATGCAGCTGGCCTTGATGTGAAAGCTGGCACCAGGAGTCATACCGTGATGGATGATATTCTCACCTTATCATTAAGTTCCTTCACTGAATTTCTGTCAATAGCATAAAGTACACACAATGCCTCCTTTATCACAGGTAGCACTGATGAGCCATTTTCTGTTTGGTTGCATTGAAAACAAAACAAACTGTGGCTTATGCAAGAAGGGCTGCTGGTGAAGCATGTGTGAGCAGGTGAAAACTAGTGGCAGGGATGTCAGTGTGATGGGGAAGAGAGGAACCAGTTGATGTTTTGTGGGAGGAAGCGTCCCTCTTCATACAAATGAAAACATGAAAGCTGGACACCCCTCCTGCCCCCTGCAAATTGTTCAACATGCCAGTTCCCTGTCCTCCTGTCCCCAACACCAGCCCTTTCTGATCAGGCTACAATGATTTTTCTGTCCATAAACAGGTCAGAAATAAGTGTCATGGGCTGGTGCCATCCCTTTTTGTCTTTTGGGGTTGGTAGCCAAAATCAAGTGAGCCCTGCTGTTACTGTGTTGCATTTCCTGCAGTGCAGTGGCTGATACTGGTACTGCTTCTTTCAAACTAGGGGTAGCAGTCTACCCCTCACCCTGAACTCAGCTTTCCACACTTTGCATGCACGTGAGGGCATTCGGGTCTCTGGAATGAAAGCTCACTGCCTGACCTGTGTGTTACCACAGGACACACTGATACACCCAGTTTTTATTGCAAAATAACAGTTACCACAGTGACCAACAAAAAATAAAGAAACTTTTATTCTTCTTCAGTTTTGTTGAGACACTATATTGAAAGAATTGGAAGAATGAATAATTACATTGGAAGAGAGGTTTTTCTTTTCCCCCTCATTTTTGTGAAAATAATTGCGGCTGAAATCCACCCAAGGAAAAGTAAAAAATTACGTAGGAAAGTCTAACTGAAGCCTACTAAGATAGGTGCTTATCCTTGCAAGATGGAGTCTAGGAGTAAGCTTAGAAGCAAATCAAAGGTTTTAGTAATGCCAGATTTTACGGTCACACTGTCTGGCTGACAGCTTCTGCATCTGTACCTCAATGTAGTACCCACATCTGGGCTTAAAACAGTGATAAGATTTTTCATTCATTCCTTGGCAATACAGTTGGGCAGGAAACAGTCAGGTTGAAATGGTACCATGCTTGTTACACAGTTTCTGTATCAAGGGCCAGTAGTGGCATCCATTACTGTGCCTGGTTTTTGTCCACCCGTTTTATTTCTACACCAAGAATACCCTACATAAGTTGGCCATGGCCACACTCCACTTTTCTAAGTTAGACAGAAAACATGGATGAACCATCCACCTTCAGACATGGCTTGCCTCAACGAAAAGCACAATGGGAGCTGATCCTCTGCGGAGATTCTGTAAGTAGTCATAGAATTGTTGGATCACAGATTTAGAAAGACCAGACATATATATATACGTATACAGGTGGAAAAACAAAATATTAAAGTAAAACACATATAGGTAAAACCGTCCCCTTTCAGGTAATTTCAGATTTGCAGCAGTGTAAGCATGAATGGAGAGCTGAAAAAAATCAGAAGATCTTAGTAAGTGACTGGGACGTGGCAAATATTATGAAGTCTTGTACTTGAACCTGTTTGGAAAACCAATTTTTATGTAATCTTTAATTTCAAAAGTTTACTTACACTTGTTACCATCTGAGCTGTCCTTACCTTGTAGGGCAATATTACTTCCTCTACTATATCTTCAAACACATTTATTAGTTGGAATGCAGTGCTTTGTGATAGAACTGTAGGGCACAACTGTGGTGGCACTGATGCTGGATGGCAACTCTGGAAAACGCCCAGTCCCACCACTGACCATAGTAGGTCAGCCACAGCAGGTTGCTCAGGTCTATGTTCAGTTGAGTTTGAATGTCTCTAATGATGGAGACTCCACAGTCTCTGTGCAGTTTGTTCCAGTCTCTGATCACCTGAACAGGAAAAAAAGGGCTCCTGGGTTTAAATGGAATTTCCTGTATTACAGAGTGTGCCCATTGCCTCTTGTTCTGTCCTGGACAGCACTACAAGATCCGTCATCTTTTTTCCCACTGCCTTTGGTCTCATTATCTATACACAGTGCTAAGGTTGCCTCTCAGCCTTCTTTTCTGCAGGCTGGAGAGCCCCAGCTCTCTCAGTCTTTCCTGATATGAGAGATGCTCCAATCCCTTAATCATCTTCAAGGCACCTTTTCTGGACTCACTCTAGTATGTCCTTTTGTACAGAGGAGCTCAGCACTGGACATAGTACTTCAGATGTGCCTCACTGGGACTCAGTAGAGAGGAAGCATCACCTCCCTCCATGTGCTGGCAACATTCTGCCAAATGCAGATCAGGGTGCTGTTGGACATACTTGCCAAAGGGCACATTGCTGTCTTCTAGTCAATTCTGTGTCCACAAAGGCTACCCTGCCTCAGGGCTTAATTTTTGCAACAGGATTAAATAAACTCTACTTTGTTAGGTTATCACATACTAGATTCATTATGGAGTAAGTGCGAAAATTAAAGACTCTATCACTTTAGGTCTGGAAAAAAAAAGAAAAAAAAAGAATAGTTGTGAAATACTGAAAACAGAACAACAACCATACTGCAAGTCAATGCAAACCTGAGAAGATGGTGATGCTAAAACTTTAGCTCAGGCTCAAGATGAAGTAGTTGCATAGAACATGACTAAAAAGCTTTATGTTAAGAAGGGCTGAGTTCCTCCACTTTCAGACATAATGTTCACCTTATCACTCACCATGCCTTCCCATATAACTCTTTCATAAATGGATTGAGAAAACAGGAGTCTCATTATCATAGTTTAAAATTATTTCCATCCTGACTATGGCAAACTGGTCTAGGATTCGAGTTCAGGAATGAAGGGCTTCATATTGAAATTGTCTTTGTCATTAATCTGCCTGGAAGGAGCTCATAGCCTGGTCACTCTGGGAGACTGCCTTAGTATGGCAGAAAGGTACAGAGAAAATGAGACCAAAACACACAAGGAGGGCTTTACCTGGCTGGTATGTCATCCCCACCTGACTTCCACCTTCTCCTTGCTGGCCTTTAGGAAGGTGGGGAGTGGCAGATGGGCCCTGTACAGAGCCTGGCGCCTGCATGCTTCCCACAATGCCTGCCCCAGCTGGGCAGAGAGAGCGCAACCTCAGCCTGGGCACCCTCCTGGCCGCAGAGGGACAAACAGCTGTCCTCACGGAGCACCCTCATAGAGCTTCTTTAGTCAAAAAGCTCTGGCTTTTTCAGACAGTGGAACATCCCCCAGTGCAAAATTGCTTGCTTACAAAGCTGCTACTTCCTGCTCAAGTAGCAGTTTTGGGATAGCACTTTGCAAACAGATCAGTAAGGGAGCATGCTCTGCTGGCTATGGAGGCTTCAGGCAGAGGTTCTGCAATGCAAAGAAATGAGAGGAAAAAGGTTTTTGGGATAAAACTATTTTCTTCCGTCCATTAGATCCCATGCTCAGAATTAGAGGAGAGAGACTCAGGGATTTTAGAATAAAAACAACTGAGAGTAAACTCGTGGGACCATGAGCTTTATTTGTAGTAATTTAACCTCAAAGAAATGGTGGTGTAGCTAATCATAAAGTGGTTTGCATCTAACAGAGGAGGATATGAGCAGAAGGTTATACTGAGTGCATGATCCTCTGTAATTTATGGCAACCAGTAACATGTCCAGGCTTACAGAAAGGAAAGCATACGCATGTTAACAACAGGGTCCCTGTAGTAATGTCTTGATTCAGCTTCTGGTGTTACTCCCAGGTAGTGTGCTCAGAGTTGTTCTTTTTTGAAGTAGCAGGATGAGAAAGGTCAGGTGAACCTCTGCAGTGGAGCAACGAGAGCTTATTTTGCACTCCCCCACTTCCTACTGCTCACTTAATGTGCACTGCACAACAGCTCGCACTTCCCACAGCACCCCCAAAGCACACATTTGGGGGTGCAAGCTGATACCATTCCAGCAGGTATATGAGAAGTACAAGGCTGGCATGCATTTTCTTTGCTGGCTTTGTTTTAGCTTTTACTTGGCACTCTGACACCTGCAAATGCAAATCAAGCCCTTCCGCAAAGTGACACATTGCTTGAAGTCGGGGTCCCAGCAGACTGTCTTTGAGTTGGATTCTCTGCAGACCAACTAACAGAAGTAGGGCTTTTCCTACCACTTTTCCTCTTGTCATGGAGGCCATCTGTATGGTATATCTTCTCTATCCAACTGACTGTATCTGTGACACTTGTTCAATTATCTATATTTGAGACTGCTGCTTTCTGCAAATTTAACTAAAAGTTTCAAAAGTGGAGAGGAGCGAAGTAGATGCTAAATGTTTTGGGAAACCAGGCTAAAACCCCCCATTTGTTCTTGTGTGCTTTGCTTGTCATCCTCTCCCACTTAACTTTATGTACCTTTTGAAGCTCTTTCCTTTCCTGTCACACATGATGTCCCCTTCTGTCTGGGATGTACCAAACCCAAGACATACCAAACCTCAGACTCGTGTTGGAGGAGTCTATTGAGTACTGCCACTATTTGTTGTACTCAGGATTGGGTTCTTGTGCTACAAAACAGCCTAACTCAGAGTTATTCGTAAAGCTTTCTACAAAGCAACCAGCATCATGCGCTCATGCAGAAGCGTCAGAATAAACAAGGAATAATAATAATGTATCTCCCACAGTTGGGAATTGCCACATGTGGATGAGGATAATCCATTCATTAGGTTCTGAACATAAAGTCCCACCAGAGAGTATCATAAATCCGTGTGATGTCCCTGAACACTGGGTTTTACATTTGGGCATGTGAAGGATCTGAAAAATGTGTAAAATGAAAATCACATGTACTGCAAAGCAGCTTCATAGCACTTGAAGCTGGTAACATCTGAAAGTGAGTAGGCAAAACTGACACATAAAGATGTGTGCTGAGCCAATTTACAGCAAAGGGTAAAGATCATACTGCATCTGAATCAAAACAGGGTAGGCACTACTCCCTAGTGACTGTACATCCGAAAAGTCTCTTGCGTACTGATTATACCAGAAAATGTATGGAATACATTACAGTTATGAATGTTCCTCTGACATGTTATTTCAAAAAGACCATGAGAGTAGAATAAAATATAGGGCTGAGTCTTTCAACCTCCAGTCATAACGAGCCCAATTTCCATTGCTGTCAAGGATGAAGCAGAGATGTTTATCTCCACACAGCTACTTCTGAGAAGAGACAAGTATTCCCATAAAATTAAGGTTTTCAGCAAAAGCAGTTACAAGCTTTTCCAAACCATTGCACTTTCTGGTACTTGTTTAGAGTTAGCAGCTGAGTCCAGAAGACAGGGCTCCAAAATGCTTGTATGGTGCATTCTGCAGTTGTACACATGAACATGCTTAAATGTAAGTGTTTTATCTTCAAGCTGTCATGCCATTGGTCTGCTAAAGAGCTTTCAAAATGTGGCCCTAAATCTTCAAAGGAAAAAAAAAAGTCTAACTCAGTCCTATGGCTGATGTTTTATTATAGAGCTGATCTGATTAATTCCTTCCTGTAGTTACATTGGACTGTTCAATCCCTGCTGTTGTTTTATATTAAGGAGATGCATTCTTGTGTTGAGCAAATATACTACAGTGGTACATGCAGAGACTCAGAATGCAGGGAAAAAGGCCATATGCTGTGACATCCGCTGTCCATCTTACTGCTAATAAAGTCTATGAAAAGAAGATACAGTGAATATTGGGACTAATGTTTAGCCAAAAAAAAGAAGCTCAGAAGTCCTGCGCTTAGCATAATACCAAGTGGAAGTACCTACATGTAAAAGAAAGTCAGCTAACTTCTGCCAAGTCATTGTTCACATCAACATTACAACTCTCCTTCTGCTTGCTGAAGCCTTCTCATTTTCAGATGGCTGAATGAAATGTGTCAGTGATGTAGAAACTATTGCCATTTCCAGCCCTGTTTGGCAGGTCCTTGCTTCTACAGGGAGTTTGGTGATGGTTAGCCTGAGGGAGAAGTAAATACAGGCTACCTCTTCCTGAGAAAGGAGCACAACAATTCTGAAGGATCTGGTGACGGTCTCCATTATTGTCTGCAGCTGAAGAGTTCAAATTCATGGAGCCAGGAGACAGGGAGTATCTAGCATGATAATACATGGAAGCACCTGGATGTTTTGGTTTTCTTTAAGAAAATTTTCTACTTGAGAGAAGAATTGCATCTCAGAAAGCCATCCAGGACAAGCAATATCTGGTGGGCTACTACGATTCATTCCAGATCTGGGTAGACTTTGTAAAACTTGCTTTAAACAACAAAGAGGTACCTCCCATATTTCAGCTCTTTTTTTATGGACTGGAGGAGAACAACATTCTGTGCAAGCAAGATTTCTGTCTCTGCTTTTCAATGATGAGTTTTTGGACCGATCCATTGGCCGTTTGCCATAGGGAGTTTTGAAAAGGGGCAAGAGCTCCCAAAGATTTGGATCACCTTAAGGGGGTCTGCAGAGGCTGTGTGACCCAAGGGCTCAGTTCTGCTCCCAGCAAAGCTGCTGGTGAAACTCCTCTCTTTGTTTCTTACCCTCACAAACAAGGACGGAAATGATGGGTGATAATCTGCAGTCAGGAGCCTGGTGCTATGAATATTTCATTTAAGGCATAGTTAATGCACTGGCTTCTGGATGTAGAGAGGAAAGACTGATGCTGCTGATGCAGTTGCTGTATTAGTGTCTCCTCCCCAGGCCAGCAGCCTGATGTGGCACTTCCTTCTGCTGAGAAGAAGCCCATGCTGACTAATAAATTCTTAAAAATGGGCATCTTCACCTTCATATGCATTGATCACTGGATTAACAAAGTAATGCAAGACCCTCCCAGTCCACCCACAGCCTATACAGGTTTCCAGAGCATTGGCAATCTTTGTAGGCAGACGCAGCACAACACTCTGTGCCCTGCCTAACAGGAGAGATCTCCCTGTGGTATGTGTTTGAGAAGGCTTGTTCACCTCTTTGTTCTCTTTTCCACATACTCCTACTAAGGTTAGAGGTGCCTTGCTAAGGTTGGCAAACTTCAGTGATAAACAGCATGTATCTAAGTACTTCATAGGGACACTAACAGGTCCCAACCCATGAGAAGGCGCTGCCGCAGTCTGAGGGGGAAAGCAGGCACCTTTGGCTAGTGATTTTGGGTGCCTTCTGGGGACAGCAGAGTGAAGCAGGCTGCAGGAGAGATCAGGACAGATCAATTGCCCTGAGTTGCCCTTAGGTGGCCCTCAGAAACGTCTCACCAGGGGCTAAGGTGTGGAGGCTGGTGTTGTGGTCCAACACCACACCTGCAGGCAGAGCCACATCCAGACAGCCAACACAAGCATTGCGACTCACTTATCTCACTGCTAATCCGTACTCTTTTTTGTAAAGTAACCTTAAATAAATATAATAAAAATATGCTTCCACATGCGATAATTGCTAGACATATTCCCTCTCAAATGGGACATGTACCTGAAAAGTGTGAAGGATAAGCCAGGATAAGAGAGCAGACATCTAAAGTCACTTTAGCACATGGCTACTAACACCAGAATCCTCAACATTTACTGCATGATGCTTGGTAGCATAGTTTGGCCTTCAAATACTCTCCAGAGTTAGCAGAGGCACAAGCAGGCCCCTGGTAAGAAGTCTGCCTTGGAGCTGGCTGAAACGTGCTGCAGAATGTGCAGTGCTCGGTGACATTTCTTCAGGATTCACCCTAAAATCAGAAAACTGTGGGGTGCACTCTGACTCAGCTTTTACTCAAATGTTTACTTTATTGTAATCAAGTGACTAGAATAATAACAATGATAATTATAATCATAATCAACTTTGCCATTGCAATACCATTGCAACAAAAGATAGCTAGATATTCTAAAAGCTTCTTGGAAGGACTTCCTTATAATTTACACTCCATAGCTGAAATACTGATTCTGATGCACTGGTACCATACATCTGTTCTCCTGGCTTTTTAACCATAGAGTTCTAGTTTATTGCTGAGTTTAAGGATGAAAGAAGCAAGAAATGAAAGTAAAAAAAAACCCAACAAATCTAAACCCCAAAAAAGTTTCCTCTCTACTAAGTACATTCAAATGTCAATATCTAAAAGCCCTGTTTCATTCCCAGATTATTTTACCTTCCTGCTTATGAGGCAATGTTGTTATCAAATATGTTCAATCACAAGAACGCTGGGGTTTAGAATGGCAAAATGTTATTTGCAGATATTGTCAATAAAATAAATGAAAAATAGCTGCAGCGTTTCAGCACAAGCATGTCAAAACTTCCAAAGGACAGATCTGTGAAATAACTATTTTTGAGTGCACCATCAGTCCTTGTTTGAATAGAAGTTTTCAAGGATATCAGGATTGGAGATGGGAAGTCCAACAGTGATTCATGCTATACATGAACATACACCTGCTCTAAAAAAATACTGCCACTGTCAGTTGCTGTCTAAGAGAAAATGTAGCTGACCGTAGGACAGCCTTCTGAGTTTGTGCCATCTTCCAGACTGGAAAAGACTAAACCTTTCCAGAGCTCCGAAGAAAAACTATGTATTTGTGTCTAGCACTGTCAAGAGTGTCTTTGCTGTCAAAGTGCAGGGGCTTCCCACTGTGCATGTTCCCACCTCAGAGGGTGTTCAGATGTGGCATTTACTTGTACCCATGACAGATACTCCCTACACAGTAGCACACAAGTGAGCATTGCTGTCTCTTTGGGCAGCTCTTCATTGAAAATGATAGTGTTAACCTCCCTTAAATGGTTTAGTTTAATCAAAAGACAATATCCGAGCCAGATTTCCACTAAGCTGAATCTGTTTCTACCAGTTTTAGAAGCAGACATGATTTTAATGGCTTTTGTGGTTTTACAAGCCCTTGTCGTTGCTCCTGATTCTGCAGGTAATCTGGTACAATGGCATTTGGTTTCTTTTATGGAGAATATGAACATCTCAGCAGAAGCCTTGCGGTTCCACAGAAGCCTTAGTGTGAGAACAGTGAGAGTGTATAGATTTTTAAGTTTAAAATTAAATTTGGAAAGCCTAAATATTCTTTTGTGAGCTGCTTTTTAGTGTACAGAGTATCTTGTTTCTGCTTTACCCTCCCTGCTCACTTACCTGAGTGTTGTTACTCCTCAAACATAGGAATTCCTGTGGCTTCTGTAAGTCATCTGACCCAAATACAGGGCAATGCTTCTTCCCAAGCACACGCCTTGTGTTTTAATTGCAATTTAGAGCAGAGATCATGGAGAAAAGATTTTGTGAAGCTAAGCAACCTATACATCAGGATGCAAATTCTACCTTGCGCTTTGCTTTTCAGTCTTCATTATAAAGCTACATTCAGCAATAGATAAGCTGCTCAAAGCCTGGAAACAACCAAAGTGTAGATTCGGCTAGGGAGAGCAGCTACTGTCATTCACCCATAAGTAACTTTTAAGGTCTGTGGCAGGGAGGCAGTAGTAAACATCCTTTCTAAAAAGATTAGAGGCACAAATGGCTGTGGCAGGAATTTTTCTTTTCAGTTCCTGTTTGCAGAAGTGTCAGGTTGTAGGCTGTGATTACATGCTTCATTTCTCTTATGATATATGCAAACTATGCATTAAGGGTGCCACAGTATGTGATCAGATAGCCACATGAAGGGAAAATTGAATGGACCTGAAGCTGAAGGGATGACATAGCCAGGAGACCATCTCTGCTGCTCCCACCCCATTACTGCCAAAATAAGGAGCTAGAAGAAAACCCCTTGAAGTCTCTCCTTTGACATCTTCCTGGTCTTCAGAGACTCTTCTTCACATTGTCAGAGACCTTCTAAGCCTGCTGCTTCCCTGTTCTCCCTGAAGCATTCACTGGTCCCTTACCAGAGACATGCAACTGCTCAGGTCCCTCTGAAGCAAACTCGTAGTTTTCTTTGGAGCGATTGCCAGCAAGCTAGGCAACAGCGCTGACAGAATCTGTAGTCATTTGGGCTTATAGTCGTCACCTGTGGATATGGCTCTGGCAGCTATTAAATAGCAGTGGGGCTGATGAGTATCTTCTGAAGGCAGTCAGCGCTACAGCAAGATCCGTCTCACAGGTTCTCCTGTGTTCACACTGCTTTAGCTGACAGAGGAAGAAAATACCAACCAACCAGAAATGGCATGTATACAGCTGACCTCTCAGACAAACCTGAAACTGTCCTGTGCCTTCCCTCAAAGAAGCATAAGTTTTTCTCTGGACACAAGGCTAATGCTGCTGGTCAGTGCAAAGGAGAAAGGAGCTTTGTTCCATGACAGCTTTGATATGCTTGTGAAATTGCTGTGACAGCAGGTGACAAGGAGGAATTTTTTGCTGATGAGCACTTTCTTCTTCAAGTCAGTACATGGCTGAGGCACCCTGTGTTCTGTTATCACTATTACCCCAAAATTCCTGTCCCCTGAACTATTCTGCAGCTGCTCCTTCCAAAGCTCTTTCCACCAATAAGGCTAGTAGCTGGCTTCCAGCTCTGACTACTCCAACACAGGTTCATGCCCTTACCCTGCTGTCGTCCAGCTCTCCTTGAACACAATTGGTCTCATCCACATTTTACATGCATCAGACTTCTTCATCACAAACATCTTATAACCGTCTTTGATGTGGACTCCTAGTCCCAGGGCTTCTGTGCTGCAGCAAAAGGTGCTCCTCTGCATCTACCTGTAGTCTGTCTATAGCCTGCTTGACTAATCCTCTCCTTAGCCTTTTTATTTCCTCCCAATAATATATTTACTCACTCCAAGGCTTCTACATCATCTCAGCTCAGCAAATTGTGCTCAGCTGAGCTGCAACTGAGCCTTAAGCCCACTTACAGGCCCACCTTATTCACTGACATATGCTTTTTTCTATTTGGCAATATTGCTGTGATTCAAATTTGATAATGCTTGTCTTTTACAACTAAGTCATTAGGACTTGTGTTCATTATAGCAGCATCCTACTGTAAGTTTTTCATGATAAGTGTGTGAGCCCCCTATATATATGTGCCGCAAGTTATGTGACTTTAATAGCATGAGGTCATGATTTGCAGGCTGGCAGTGCTAGCCCTGTGTCTGTTTCACAGGTTGCTGCCCAATGAATTTGTCCTTACTCTTTACAGCTGCTGTTGTGTACCAGAGGGTCACACTCTGGATGGGCTGGTTTGTGTGAACACGCAGACACATCCCGGTCTGATGGTATTCACAAAGCTGCTTAAAATCAATTTTTTATTATGCAAGGGCACAGTTATTACATATTTAAACCCAGCTTTCAGCCCACAGCCCTTCTCTGCAGTGGCAGGTTCTCATGGCTTTTAACACTATGATCAACTTTGTTTGCTGTTGTAATAAAGCTCAAATTTGTGAACAGACAGGCTACTTCCCTCTGCTGATAAGTGAGAACTAAAGGCGAGCTGTCTTACAAAGTTCTTTGGCCAGGTCTTAAAATGTTTTTTGCTATTGTCATCCAGTGTAACTGTATCAGTATTTTGAATACTGCCATAATGCTTGTGATGCTCTTAATCAGACAGGAGGAACCGTAAATTTGAAGGATAATAATTAGTAAACTGCAAAAAAAAAAGACATGCTTATGCACAAATACAGACACTAAAAAAAATTACAAATTGTCTTTTAAATGTGAATAGTGGTTTAGGGGATGATCCACCCTCGGAAGTGTTGCTTTCTCTGCATTCACCCACCATTTGTAAATTAATAAAACAACAAACTATGAATTCACAGTAAGCGTGGAGAGGCAGAAGGGTGGTTTCATCTATTCCTTTTGAAGACAATCTAAACTTTCAAAGTTTTATCTGTATTCTCAGTCTTATGGTAAGCATGAGCTAGGGCTGCCTGCCTAGCATCCCTATGGTTTAAATTGGAGAAACGAGGCCATTCCGCGGCAGTTCCGTGGTATTTGCGATTAATGTGACCAGATGTATCAGAACTGTGACCGGCTTGTCCTTCGTGCTCCTCTCCGCCGGCTGCAAAGCGGTATTGCCTGCATCTATGCTGCGACCGTCTGTTTATACCTTCTTGAAGCATCAGCCAGCGGCGCGCCTGTGCTCCCTGTTTCGCCCAGTGCCCGCTAGATGACGCCTGTGATTTTAACAGGAGCTCGTAACCCAGGAGTGAAGATTTCATAGCTTCACTCTCAATATTCCGCATTTTATGTACGTGTGTGTTTGGTGTAAAAAGGTGTCAAGAGCAAGAAAGGCTGCAAAACATCTTCAGTACCGCATGCATGCGAGGACTGAGAGGTTGGAGAGATGTATTTTGTACTTTCACACGCTGTCTCACCTGGCTAGATGACAACCTAGACCAGGTTAGAATACCAAGCTATAAACAGACATAGCAAAATAACTCTACTGTTTCTTCAGAAGGAGAAAACACTTTGACACTATAAACACAGTGATGTTGACATGTTGATGTAGAACCTGAGACCAAACTGACGAAGAAAAAGAATAGTGAAAACCAGCAACAACATCAGCAAAGAGGTACATTACCGGTACTCTGTCTTGTAGTGCATGGCTTGTGGATGTGTGCAGGAAGGAACTGAAGGGAGAATAGATTCACCACCTGGTGAAGTCTTCTAGCTGGTGATATGCCTCAGGAATGCATGCAGAAGAGCTAAGTCAATGCTCTAGTTACAGAACAGCAGAGGACACTCCTTTTCACCTTTTCAAAACTTGCCTTTTGCTGGGTTAACATAATTTGAGTCTACAAAATCAAGACATGATTTATTTTAAAAATACACAGTGTAGTTAAGACTAATGGTAAATAGAGATCATAAAAATAGATCGACTAGCCATTGTGCCTGGCTACAGCAAGTTTATACGCTTAAATTATCTTGATTGGTTTATAATAGCAAATGCCATTTCTTCCTCTGGGAGCAGGTGCTCCTGCTTCGTTTTGTTATTTGTATTCTTAAAGCAATGTTGCGAGTGTGGGTGGGGAGAATTGAAGATGTCATACAGAAACAAGTTCCTATGTCTGGGCAATAGTGTTCAGTTTGTCAAAGGCTAAAGATGCCAAAGGCTCCTGTCACTTGAAAGTTGAAGTGTATGAAGGCTGTGGTATGAGTCTGCAGTGAGAAACATACATAACACAAACGACATGCGGCTGTTCTCTCTGATGGACCTGAGCCAGTCCCTGGAGTGCTTCAAAAAGAAGAGGCAGAGGGGAAAGGTGGGTTTGTATCAGGAGGAACTAGGCAAAGTGCCGGGTCCTGCACTTGGGCCACAACAACCCCATGCAATGCTACAGACTTGGGAAAGAGTGGCTGGAAAGCTGCTGAGTGGCAAAGGACCTGGGAGTGCTGACTGAGGGAGCTGAGCACGAGACAGCTTGTGCCCAGGCCGCCAAGGCGGCCAGCAGTATCCTGGCCTGTATGAGCAACAGTGTGTCCAGGAGGCCCAGGGCTGTGATCATCCCCCTGTACTGGGCACTGGTGAGGCTGCACCTCAAATCCTGTGTTCAGTTCTGGGCCCCTCACTACAAGAGAGACACTGAGGTGCTGAAGTGGGTTCAGAGAAGGAAGGACCCTTCTGGTGAAGGGTCTGGAGCAAAAGTCTCGTGAGGAGCAGCTGAGGAACTAAACAGCTGGGGCTGTTTAGTCTGGAGAGCTGAAAGCTCAGGGGGGACCTTATCACTCTCTACAACTACCTGAAAGGAAGCTATAGTGAGGTGGGGGTCGGTGTCTTCTCCCAAGTAACAAGTGATAGGACGAGTTAATGGCCTCAAGCTGTGCCAGGGGAGGTTTAGACTGGATATAAGGAAAAATTTCTTCTTCACAAAAGGGTGGTGAGACATTGGAATGGGCTGCCCAGGGAATCACCGTTCCTTGAAGTGCTCACAATCCTTGTAGATGGGGCCCCTCAGTAGCATGGTTTAGCTGTGGTCTTGGCAGTCCTGGGGAAATTAACTTGATGATCTTAAAGGTCTTTTCCAACCTAGCTGATTCTGTGATTTTTTGATGTTAATACAGTAATCAGTCACCTATGCAATAATTTCAAAGATGTTTTCTGAAAGGTATTTCTTTCCAATATATTAGAAGGAACTGAAATGGTTTTTGGATTGACCTTCCTTGCCTTTTGTTTTTTAAACCCTGGGTCTGCTGAGATGTTCCTGCCCTGGTTTCATTGACAGTCCTCCTGAGACCTTCAGAGATGTCCGTTAGCACCACTGTTGGTCACCAATTGAAGGAGAAACTGTGCTGTTTTATTACTTAGGACGTGTTTTCTCCTTGGTATGTGTGAATCGTACTGAAAATGCTTAAAAAGTTTTAGACAACCTCAATTAACTCAGTTTATCCCTCTCTGCTACCAGTTACTGCTGGTAATTGGCACATCTACTGGTTTTTATAGCCTCTTCCTTACTGCATAAAACTTATTCTTGATGTGAAAGCAATAAAGAGCAGGCAAACTATAAAACTCCAAAAGACGAAAATGTTCAGGCTCTTCTTGTACATTAGGAAGAAGCAAGAATGGGCACACATCCAGCGTTTTTTTCCCTTCCACAAATGCATCCAAGCATCTCAGGTCACTATATCACTTTGTACCTTCTGAGAACCATAAAATGATCGCAGTACCGTTGCATTCACAGCATAGACAGGCTCCAACATGTGACTTCTCAGCCTGTCTGAAAGACTTCCCTTCTACCCAGTGGTACGTGCCTTTCTCTGCTGAAAGACCTCAGTGAATCCAGAGGTTCATGAGGAGAAGGATGTCTATAACATGGCTTGAATTGCTTCTTCACCTTTGCTGGGGAGCAAATGGATAGAAATCACTGTGATGTGTTAAAATACTCTCCCTGTGCTCGCTGTCCCGGGACGTGACATGGGCAGAGTAACATTCCAGTCTGCAGTTGTTAAAACTCGCTGGCTAGTGTGTTGCTTGACACAACATGCTTTCTTTGGTGAAACAATACCTATAAGCAAGCTTGCTTGATATGATTTCTCCCACAATTAATTATTTTGACCTTCTCCACAAAAGCATTTAACAATTTTCCCTCTGGCTAAGCAGACCAGTTTAATCTCTTGGTCTCAGGGTGGCATCTAAAATACAGCTGGAGGACAATAAGTTCAAATTCAGTAATGCAAAGTAGAAGCAAGTTGCCTAGTCTTCCTTTTGCTTCCAGCTCACCGCCAAAGCACTTCATGGCCACATGCAGCATGGGATGCAGAGAAGTATTCCTCTTTTTGTGCCAGGTTTGAGAGATTTGGGTGGTGGGGTGGATTTGAGGTGACACAGAAGCTGAATGGCAGCCCTGCCTTGGGTTGGTTGGTTGTCTTTCCATGGCCAAGCATAAGCAAGCCTAGGCATGAATAGCCTGGCAAAGCTGCTGCACATGGGCCACACATAGTGGATAAACCCTCTTGCAGACAGCTCTTTGTTGGGCTGTGGTGTGACTCCAAAGTTGTTTTACTGCAGAAAATGGTATTTTGTCAAACAGAACATCTCTGAGAAAGGAGCCAGTTCTAAGGCGAAAGGATGATAAATTGTCTTTATCAATTTTGTGACAAGTTTTTATGGGAAGGATTTCTGCTGTGGAGTGACATGAAAATGACTTATTCCTTGTCTTTTTCCTCCTTTCTGTGGCAGCCACTCTTCTACTGATGTGCTTGTTGGTTTAAGAAACATACTATTCCTCTTCCGTAGACCTGTTCATTGCACATAAGGCTGATAAATCCCAAATGCTTAATAGAGACTACTGAATTCAAAAGGGCATCCTGGAAATACTGCTTTGGAAACTTCACACTTGGATGCTCCTTGGCCCATTCAGATCATGCCCACAAAACTTCTCCTGTAGCAAGCTTGTGGCTCTCTTTCCAGTCTCACCACATTCATGTCCATTCTTTAGCTGAATCTAGAAGAACAACATGAGGAATGTATTCACCAACTGTAATTCATGCTGGTTATGTTCTTATATGCTTAAGCTTTTTGAAATCAACAGGAGCATTTGTATGAAAATAAGTTATTCAGAGCAGAAAAGAAACACAACAAGGCAAATAAGAGGGGATGTAGTGTTTGCTGCACATCAGGTGCCTTCTGCAGTGCCATTCAATCAGAAACCATTTAAAGAGGCTTTGAAATATTTGGTTTGGTCAGAATGTCAGACAATACTTTGAAAAAAGTGCTATTTATAAAAAGAAGTTTAAAAGCTACCCTCAAAATGCACAGTAACTTGGATGGGGCAGATCCCTCCCACATCTGGTGTTGCAAAGAAAGTCTCTGTCCTTTTTTTCACACATTATCAAGCCACAAGACCCTACCTGTGCTTCACAAAGAGAAACTTTCCTCATGTTTACACAGGTGGGCTAGGCAAGGGGGTGTGAAGGCTGTTGGCAGCTGTGCAAAAAACTGATCGTAAACTGTGAGAACAAGTACATTTTCAGGGTTGAACTATTTAAAATACACATTTTTTAAAGCAAAGTGAATTAAATTCCATGCTTGCAAAAGATAAATATAATGCTAATACAGCAGGTCAGAGACAACAGTCTGGTATTCATTGCCTGAACACAGCTCAGGGTGGCTCTTTAAGCCTTCCGACAATGGCTGCAGCCATGGTACCTCTGCCCTGGTCTGGAAGGATTACTTAGGGAGGGCAAGAGTTTAACTCACTTCCTCTGCCCTTGCAGGCCTTGGTCTTTCTTCTGAGGCTGCTGCTTATGTGACAGTCTGAACAGCTGATCTGTAATGGGAATATTCCAGAGGAATCCAAATCAGGGACTCAGATAACGGAGGGATGGCATCCCCTGAAGGTGCTATTAGAGTGGCAGAGGTAGGAACTGAGTTTTGGGGGGATCTTTCTGCAGAGAGAATGGAGAATAGCAACATGAAGGCAGGAAGGGAAGTATGGCACCTTATGGACAACTCGAGTCTCCCAGGCTGAAGGATTGGTGTGGGCATGGCAAACAGCAGCAGAGGCACAGTTGCACAATCACTGAGGGGCACAAGCAAAGGCAAGCTGCGCACAAAGCTGGACATGAGGGCTCTGATCAGTGAGCCTTCCAATACAACAAAGTCAGAAGTGGACACAGAAAGGGTTAATAGTCACCATCACGTCCACTCAGGGCATTCTTGAGCTTTTCTGTGTTCCTCAATTCATACATAAAATAAAACACAGAGAAGGAGGCAGGCAAAGAAAAGACAGGCCAAAGAGAAATGGGATGAAATGGAAATTTGCTGCCCAGAGTGGGGAGCTAAAATTTTGGATCTTCCTGGAATTGTGTGTGGTCCAGCGTGGCATTTCATCCATGTGATTGCTCTAGTGCACATCATTCTTCAACACAGACTGGCATGCAGTGAGCATTGTTTATGCTGGTAAGGCCCAAGGCTGACAACTTCCGTGATTGTACAGTGAGAGCTAATGAAGCACTGATTATTGCCACATGTGAACTGCATCTAGGCTGGGCTTAGGTCCACCGAAGTTTGCATGGGCTTTGGGAGAGACTTCTCCTTTCTGCCTTTGTTTTCAGTCCCTGTAGTATTCAGTTCCTCTGCTTAGGATCAGTCCTCGGGATTGAGGGGAGGGCATCCCTCCTTCTTGCTCAGCAGTAATTAATGATGCCATTTGTCACCCTCTGCTATTCTGCCGTGGGTTGAATATATTCTTACTCCACAAACTGTGCTCATCTCTGAGCTCTCCGGTTGAAATAAACACACTAACCAAGGAAGTCTAAGTGGCCAAAGCCACAAGAGCAATCCATCTCAGGGTGCTGCTTTAGGACTGAGGATTTCCTGGCTCCTGCTCCTCTGCTCTGTCTGCAAAGATGCATTCGTCACATGGTTAGTCGTATATTATCATCTTCCCTTCAAGGTGTGTGGAATGGCAGCAATTAGAGTTTGTGTCCCCCCCATTGCCTTTGCTGTTCATTTTCTGTAGCTCAGATTTACGAAGTGTTGCAGACCCCTACCATCTGCATTTCCACAAGCTGTTGTGCAGCAAGAAGCATCCACTCCTGGGGAAAGATGTTGAGGTACTTTTGCTTGTGCCCAGTATGAAGAAATTTACTCCCCAGTCAGATCCAGATCTTACTGAGAGAATAAGCCAGTTTCTGGCCAGTGCCTCCTGGCACCGCTCTTCCTCTAGGATGGGTGGGCAGGGGAGAAGGAAGTGCCTGCTGTGTGCTGGCACCTGCACCCTGGGCAGCTGGGACCTGGGTTGGGGTTGCCTTGGCCATCCTCTCTGCGGTGAGTGCAACATGTGCTTGTTAATCGTGTTTGGGCTGCTCAGCATCAGGGCTTTTATTGTGCCAATTCTGCTACCTTTACAGGCTCTGCTACTTAAGCTAACAAAAAGTTTGTAAGGGAATAGGATATGAAACACATAAATAAAAGTATCAGGTATCCTTAAAACATGTGTGGATTAAGCTGGTGAAAAGGTGAAATTTCTCTTCCCTGTGAGTTAATGTCTATTTTTCTTGGAAACTATACTATGAGGGCTGCCCCCTCTTTTGCTAAAGTGATAAAAGATACGTTTTCTTATCTGAATGCAATGACATTTTAAAAGGCTCCCTTTGTTGTTTCTAAACCGGCATGTCAACAGTCATACTTCTTATACAATTTTCTTCATATTTACTTAATATAACTCTACATTGTGTTGATATAAAACTAGACAGCATACTTTTAACTTCTCAGTACTTTTGTATAGATGAAAATCTTTACAATGCCAGACTAATGTTTCATGACTGACAGCATATTGGCATGGCATGACAATTTAAATCCACATTGGAATATGTTAATCCGTCACCTGGCATTATGATACTTTCTTTACTTCTGGCTTCTAGACGCTGTAACTTTTGTTTCAAGCTGAGTGTTTTTAAAGGTCAGGTGTCTCATTCTAACTCTTCTTTACAAAAGAGTTTTGAAACTGTTTATTCCTAGATATCAGGAAGATATTCTCAAATTAAATAATAAGAAAACTCCTTTCAACTTAACTCTTATTTTTCTAGCATTTTTTAGGTAACATACTCAGTTGATAATTTACTCTGAGTTTGAACTGAAAAGGTTAACTTTATGAATCTGATTCTATGTAAGGATGAAAAATTGGGTTGTTACTTTCTGTTAAACACAAAAAGAGTTGCTTTTCCTGAAAAAAAAAAAAAAACCAAACCCAAAAAACCACCACCTCTCTGAGATCAGCTATATTTAGTGCAAAAAATGAGGGAGACATTTTGATCTGGAAAGAGGAGCCAAATCAAAATTTCTTCAAAAGCATTTTTATTGAACAATTCCCATCAACAGAAATTATGTCTGGCATTCTGCAAAACTGTATCTTGGAGTCCTGACCCAGAAAACAACAAACACATCACCAGCTTTGTTTAATTTATCACGTGTTCTGAAAATATCTCGCGTTCTGCTCTTCTGTGGCCATTTGAATGCAGGGTTTGCTAATTGCATCTACCCATCTGTTTAGATCTTCTTACAATGCTTATGATGGTCCACTGCCTGGTACACCTTACCATGAGCAGCACAGTGAACTTTTTGGTCAGAAAGGTCCAGTCAGTTTAGGCTGTGACTAAAACTGAACAAAAACTGCTGCCAGAAGTGATATGACTTTTACACAGGAGAAGCAGAAGGCAAATCCTGTGACATGTGCATTGGTGCCAGCTTCACTAAAGGGCTCATACATCTGCTGTTCTCCAAGATTGCTTCTTCTGGGTCCTCACAATGCTTCTGGGAACGAGTAGGCATACTGAGACCCTGTTACACTAGCCTGGTACTGTGCAAAGCTACGAATTTGCTTTTTCTTCTCCTCTCAATACTATGACTCAGGGTGCTTAGGCACAGCATAAGTACTAGCTTTGAAGAAGCAAGTCAGCTGGAAGTCATCACTAACCAAGATTTTCTGAGGAACTGGGAATTCATGGTCACACAGAGGAAAAGATGGACTGGAAACACTTAAAAGGGAAAATATTATGAAGCTATCAACAACAGTGAATACTGAAAGAAAAATGAAAATTAGAGTAGAGCTCTTCCTTTCCTTTAAAGAAGCAAAAGGAAAGAAAAGAGGGAGAAACCCCTACCCCAGTTATTCAGGGAAAGTTATAAGGTAAGTTTGCATCCTATGAGCTGTCTAAAGATGAAGTCAGAGTGTTATCAGCATTTGTTTCTACTACAGACAGTATAAACTTTAGTCATCAATATAATCACAGAAAACAATTTGTTTGTGTCACTTTTGCTCACCCATTTTCAGGGAAAAGGAGTTCCTGCTGGATTAGTCTGCACTACAGTTTCTGCTACCACTGTTGACTGAAAACAAACCAAAGAGAAGTTAAAATCATGCTATCTACAGTCAATCTGGGAAAACATTACCAGAAGTAGCTAATTCTGGCTTTGAGTGCCCAGTTAAAGCCTACGTGTGAACTGAACCACATCTAGGAAAACCTGCCTGCATCTATGCCACACTTCAGAGTGGTAGTCTTGGACCCTTAAATGTCTGGCTCTTATAACTGGGTAATGAACTTGGTACCCTTCTATGGCTTTAATGCCTCAACAACAGACATTCTTGCTTGTGGTCTAAGATGTTCTAGCTGCCAGGTTTGCAAATCACCTGGGTAACTCAATTAGTCAAGTGAACTGACTAATTCACTTGATTAATCAAACCACCGCTGCAAGCTGTTGTGGTTTGATGGTATTTCAGGGGAAAGTGAATTCTAGTCAAGTGAACAGAAAATGAGGCAAAAGTTTCTTCCTTATTTGTAATGTACCTGGAAAGGAGCAGGAAGGGGTGTGTATAGTCGGAAAGGAGAAAAAGGCCCAGAGATGAAGGTAAAAGATAGCAAGGATGTCTTAATATGATTTCAGGTGTCATAAAATAATTCCTACTGCAATAAAATGTTCCAAAGCAGTGACATGCAAGCATCACAGATGGAGACTGGAAGGGCTTCACAGATCACAGGGAATATACCTCTGAAAAGTCACGGCCATGATTTAGGACGTATCAGACATACAGTCAGAGGTTAATTAGCTGCAAGTAACTCTTTGCAGCCATACTAAGAAATCACTGTAGTCAATGTCCATTGAACTTAACAGTGCTCACTGTTGCAAGGGTGTGACCTGAACAATCTCAGCTTTCCTGGCTTTTCAGTTTTGGAGGGCATTTAACAGGCCATTCATTACAGCAGTGGATTAGTGGGAGATGAAAAAGTATCATTTCAATTCTTCTCTCCCAGCAGCAAGCAATTGATGCCATGGCATGTTAAACATGTTTATTCAAGCAAACTCTGCTTTTGCTGAATAAGTGCAGGTTCACCTTTGCAATACATAAATGTTGCCAAAAAGAAATGGGTAGTGTTGACTGTGATTGTGTAACTGTTCAATGTAGTGCTGAAATCATGCAGAGCTGCGGCAAAGGTTTTGCAGGTAATAGGTTTTCAGTAGCCCTTCTTGGGTTCTCCTTTCCAGCTGCTCCAGTTCCACAGGCAGTGGCATTTACACTAGCAATCAGGGAAGTGACCACCTACCTAAAACCTTATTCATCTGGGAGTGTCCAGACAGCACACCTAGGGGTGCAGTGATAACTCGGTGGGAGCCCTGATTTGTTGTGAAGTGTTTTTCATTACTCATTTCAAAGGAGTTTTGAGGGTAGGGGATTATGTGACTTCTGTGCATGCGGCACAAAAGAAGGCTGGTGGCTAGTTCATTGTTCAGGGTGCAAACCTGAAACAACTCACTCTGTCGGTCAGACTCAGTAAGGTACAGGCTCTTCCAGGTCTGATGAAGATAATTTTTTGCTGTCCTCTTACTTTTGCCTGATTTGGGCTATGGGTGCAGATTTGGAATGGTATGATGCTGATTTTGAGCTAATACAACTATATTTATTCATACCTAGCTTAGAATTTGCCCCAAGAAACATCTCAGAAAATGTTTTCTGTAATCAGTGTTAATGTAATATTAAATACTCCAAAAATCATGATACCAAAAGCTCAGGTAATTTGCAGGTCATTTTTTACAACCACCTCTATTTGTTCTTACATTTCCGGCCCTCTCTACATTTCTCTTTTTCATCAGAGTTTTCAGAAGGTCTCAGCCAACTTCATCCATGGTGCCCACCACATGTGGGCCACTGGTAATGTGCAGTTTATAATTTCTTGCCAGTGTCTGCTGACTACAGCAAATCCATGTGAATCTCCCAGAAATCAGCACTCAGATATACAAACTCTGTATAAAGTATCTGGATGACCAGTTATTTGTGTTTTGCTAGCGGAAAACACAACAATTTTATTTGTATTTTGGAAAGCCTCCTTAAAGATATGTAGATGAACATGTATTTCACTCACACTGTATAGCAAGGAACAACTAAAGTTAAGGAAACATGGAGTTAGAGAATGTATTCAAGAAGGCTCCTGTGATGGCATTGGCACCTTAATCACTTCTACTCTGATCGTGTTGATGAAGGTGTTGAAATAGTGGAGACTGAAAGCTATGCTTTTTGTGGGCTGCTGTCACCAGGACTGCACTGATTCTCCTTTCTTTTTAAAAAGGGGGAACACCCCACTTACAGACTCAATAAATTCTGCCTATGCTTCCTAATGAGAAGGAAAGATGTGGCATTGAGGTAACTTTCTGTGCATACAAAAATTTGGACTCAAGTCCCTGTAAGAATTTAAAACACCCAGAAACTACCTAGTATCAAATGAAGCCTATTTGTGTTAAAATTCACAACATCCAGTGGCATGGCAGGGAGGAGATTGGTAACTGTGCACCAGAATTTTCAGATCTAGCTAGACCAATGAGTCCTGAACTCCCTCAATACGTTGTTTGGAGCTTTTGCCAAGCTTCACCTGAACTGTGTTAGTGGGGCTGAAAGCCTCATTGCAGAGGGTGTGCAGGATGGCCTGAGCACTGACCCCACAGACATGTGAGGAAGCATGCTGCCGCTGAAGTCAGTTGTGGTGGGCAGTTTCAGCAGTCATTGCTGTTCTCCAGTTGCTAGGCCTCATGCTCAGTTACTCAAGGAATAAAACAGGAAGGAAGAAGAGGTGAATGGCAGGAGCAGACGAAGCGAGACAGGAGTGACTGTGAGAAAGGAAGATGGAGCAAAACAGGAGGGAGGGAAAGGAAGCCTGAGGAGCCATGTGGCTCTGGTCTGGGGCCAAGTTGTGCCAGACATTCTCAGCAGGTCATCCTCTCACTCTCAAAACATGGGCAGAAACTTGGTAACATCCAGCAGTGGCAGTCAGGAGCCCCTCTTCTTGTCAGCTGGTTTCCTAACTGCAGAGAGAAGTAAATGGTCCTGGAAATGAGTGGCTTTCCCAGCTTGACATCCTATCAGTCTCCTATAGCTTCCATATAATATCTCTGCAAACAGATCATGAAGCAACACAGGCTATGTGGCTGGAAGCCAAACCCCATCCCTGAGCAAAGATTTTGCTCCCTAAAGGGAGAAGTGCCAGCAACTTCATTGGGGTCAAAGGTGACAACCTCATTGCTGCCACTGGACCTGGACAGTGCACAGCCATAATAGTGAAAGGTATTGGCATTAATCCTGAGGTAAATTGCTATGTAAGTAGGTTACCTCTTTAAAGAAAGATTATTTTGATTTTGGTTAATTTTTAATTTCTCTATAGCCTGAAACTACCTGGATTTCTTTTCATTTTCCAGTCTACTTTCTTTCCTTCTGCCCATGCCCTCTATTTCTAGAGATAAGGTCAAAATTGCCTCTGTAGATGTCTAAATCACTTCTGCCTGGCTTTTCCACTCTGGCAAGAGCCTTCACAACCTTTTTGCATGCTGGAGACATGAAAAGAGTAGGTGAGGTATTCGATATGGGAGCCAATTCCCTTTCAGGGCAACTGGGATGTGAGGAGTCAGTGTGTTCAAGGAAGACCAGAGTGATGGAATTGACACACTGAAAGTGATACTTGTGTGCTGGATTTCTTTCTAAACGAATGAGTTAGGTAACTGTTTCTGGTGTTGCTGTTCAAATATTTGAATTGTTCAAGGCTTTTTGATGTTCAGACATGGAGGAGGAACAATAGAGGACGGGAATAATGTTATCAAATGTATTTCTCAGGCTTTGATGCTGTAACAGAAAAGCTCATATATGATCTATGGTCCACTGAACCTTTTCCAATACCACTTGTAACTTTTAATGACTATGAAGTGTACTTCATGGGCTTCAAAATGAAAGCTGTTGAAAAGGAAATTCTTTGATTCCACAGGGAGTCTCAATAAACTGAAGTGAGACAATACAGAGAGAAGATCACACAACTGTTTGTATGGCTGACTGTATATTATTTTTCTCAGAAGTATTGGCTTCTTTCAGTCTGGAATATCTTAACTTTTAGGACATTGGTGTAATAAATGTACAAAGTTATACCTTCACTGAAGCTCTCTTTTCATATAAAGTGCCTGAAAAATAAATAGTGTATTAAATATTTTATCATTCAATACCAGTATTTAGACTTTATCTTTCAGAAGTTACATTCAGATAAATCAGAAATATATTACGTGTAGAGTTTCCATGGAAGAAAAGAAGATGGTTAAAGTCACGGCAGACTGAAAAAGAGTTTTCTGCTGACAAGTGATTAAGTCAATCCACAAAAAATATTTCTTGGTCTTGGCTCTAGACATGATACATAAAAAGCCAGTCACCTTATCTTGAGGACTTTTTTTCCCCTCTAGGCTTGCACTGAAGCAGAACTTTGTCAACGCATGAGTTTACATCATTAGCACGGGTGTTTGGTTTCCTGAAACATAACAGAAGAAACTGCTGTCAATGGGAGAACAGGGAACGAGGGGTGAAAGCGAGGAATGGCTTCTATGTGATTTGCTGAAGCAGAAATGCAAACAAGAAAAGAGCCAGATTACTCCACATGGCAAACCCACGTGTTTGTGTTCCTGCCCAACCAACCGGTGATCATGTCTCTTTGTTTTCCCATTTAGATCAAAACGTACTTGGCATGTCATTGAGTGTATGGATGCAGGTTTTGCTTGATAGTATGTTTTGCACTTATTTAGTTTGCTTTTCAGAATATTAGTATAAGTACAGAGAATATCCACTGCTCTCAAAAGACACTTTCTACTACACAGTGTACTATGTACTAGTGAAAAACCATCCAAATATTCATTAGCTGCTTTCATGAGTGTCCCTCTCAAGGCTGGTATTTCTTGCTTGCATAAGTCCCCATCACTCATCTAAGGGGACAACAATTTATCCCATTCAATCTCATTTCAAAACCTTTAAAACTGCTCCTTTGCCATTATTAGTAGTGCTGTTATCTGGGCAGCCAAATCAGCAAGTGCTGCTCTTTTTTTCTGCTAGGTCTGTATTTCAGTTTTGGTATTTCAGCTGCAAGCAACTATGGCAGAATGTGATCCACGTGAAAGTTCAAGATGTTACTACCTATCAGCTTAGACAGTGTAATATCTGTGGGCATATTCCTGGTTTGCCCCAGTTGCAATCTAATTTGGCGTAACCTACACTTCCTTCATTCCTTCTTACTTGTGATTTGAGGTTCCACCAGCTGCAGTTTCCTCCTGAGATCCTTCAACTCCTCTGACCTCATCTAGCATTATGGCAGGGTGAGCCAGAAAGCAAGCATTTTCAATTCTCATTGATTTCCCCCATTTCCCATTTGGGGATACACAGTTACAGTTTCAAGCGTTAATTATCAAGATGCACTTATAAAACGGGATGGCACAACCATGTATTACGTGCTCCAGCTAGGTGAGGCCATGGCACATAAATGTAGTGGTATACATTGCTGCTTCTTATTGTAGCCGGGCAAACACTGTGAAAAATCCCTTCTACAATGATGTTCTCAACTGCTGAATTATTTGTCTGTAGCCATACCAAACTTGTTTCTTTCTGTGTGAATTTTTCTTTCCCAGGAATATTCTGCTCATCAAATTTTATTATGTAGGTGTGGAGACAACTGTATATGTAAATATTTGCTCAATCTGAATTTTCAATATGCAGAAGTACTTATGTGAGTTGTAGGTGCCAAATCATTCAGCTCGTAAGAGTCAGTGCCTCAGGAGTGTCTGTCTGGCACCATTTGTGGTTCAAGGTAAGGCAGTGTTTGTCAAAGCGGCTCAGAGCCAGTCTTTCAGCCCCTTGGTACTTAGACTACTGAATGCCAATATGATCCTGAGGAAGAAAACGATCATCAGGCTACTAGACCCTCAAATCGTCTTGTATCTGAAATCCTTTCTGCTCTTTCACATTGCAGTCAAATCAAAAGGATAAGAAAACGCATGAGAGAGCTGCTTGAACTTGTGGAACTCCTGTTAGTATCCAGCTACGCCACTTTGAAGTGTTATTTTTCTGTATATACTTTCCTCCCTGGAAGCTTGTCAAGTGGCAAAGTAGGATCCTTGTTTTTCCAGGATAACTATTTTTTTGGGTGATAAAATGAAACACTATCACTCACTTCCCTTCCAGAGCATTACAAACAGTTTTTCAAATACATGATTTTTATAGGAAGATATTTTGTCCATCAGTTTAAAAAATTGCAGGTTTTAGATGCTTGTGATTATCTTTTAAAAATGTGTAAAAAAGACATCGCTTCAAAACTGTTGGAGAAAAACACAATGAAAGCGTATGTTGTTTTGTTTGAAAAATGCTTTGCTCTTTTTTACTTTGAAACCACAGCATAGTCCCTTTTCATGACCCATTTTTTGTTGATAAAGGTGCAGTATTGCTTCATGTGTAAAAGTCACTAATACTGTAACTGACAGAATATCAGCTTGGACTTGCTTTGTCATAACTGATTTATTGCCTTGGGTGCAAAACCTCATGGAACAGCGTCTAGGCATAATTATGACCAATTGCACCTGTACTCCTCAAAGCAAACACTACCAAAACCTCAACTCAGCATAATTCTACTCTCAGTCGTACTTGAAAAGAATAAATCACTGAACAACTCCATGGAAAGAATTTTATTTTTTAGAGGAAATCAACATTTTTCATATACTGATCCACAGCTCAGAGAAATATGGGAGCCAAGAAACTGAAGAGCCCTTTTGAGGTGGTGGGCTTGAACTATGCTATTTGATTTGTCTTACTGTTGCCACACATAGTTGCTCAGAGAAGCCTTTGGAAGTGTAACAGGACCTGTCATTACAGTTTAAAACCTATTGTGTTGAAACAGTGAAGATATATTAAAAAGTAATTTTTCCTCTAATATTTTTCTTATTCTTTTTTTCTTTTTTTCCTTTTTTTTTAAGATATGGTTTGAATTACATGGCAACTCGTTTTCTTTTCTCCTATAAATCTATGTCTTCATTTTTGGACTTTATTATATGAAAATACCAAAAGTTACATTTTTAAAGGAACTTCTGCTACGTTCAAAATGTAGTGTAATTTTACTTGCATATACCGGCAAAATTCTCTGGTTTTCACATTCATTTGAAAGTAAACAAGAAGTATAGATTACAATTAGACAGTATTTGTTAAAGATGTCACTGAAAAATTTTGTTGAAGTATTTTCTGAGGAAAACATCTTTTCAACAAAACTGGAGTCTTCCTCAAAATACCTGTTATCTTGGAGAAACTAAACATCATGCCCTTCCAAAAATATTTTTCTGCCTTTTTGGTAGATGAAGATAAAAATAATAAGAAAAAGGTAGATGTAATTTTTTGCTGATTTTTTGTGTGAAGGGAAAAAATTATTTTCTGAACAGCTGATTTCTTATAGACCTACCATTATAACTCAGTATTTGTCAGTAATCAAAGAAAAGAATGTATCAGATATCAAATTTATTCCAGTTTCAAGTTTCCAAAGGATTATTATGAACAACAGCAGGGAAAAATACATGCCAAAATGTATTAAAATACCTGAGAGCCTTTCTGAAGTGAAATGTAAACCCTACCCTTCTTTTTGCAGACTGTGTTTTGCTCTCAGCCCAGGAAAACTCATGAAAGTGCCCTTCTGGGTGCCCCTTCAAGTAGTGTGCCTGGACCTGGGGGTCCTCAGACCAGGCCAAGCTTGCTCAGTCTTGGTCCAGCCTGTGTGCAGTGCTCATCTGGGCTCAGGAAGGCTGTGTTTATCCTGTTTAGCCTCTCCAGAGACCTGCACTGTTTTTCGCCTATCCCTACACATCGCAAGCCAGCTCCATCTTGTGCTGTGCTTCACCTGTGTTTTGCTCTCAACAATTGTCTATGACGTGTCCATAAAGCTGTCTGGATATGTCTTTCTAATTTTTCGGTTAGGTATTGCCATATGGCTCAGTTTTCAATCAGAAGATACCAAGATGCTGTTGAGTTTTTCTGACATCTTGCAGTGTCTCTCTGAGCTAGTCATATGTTTCTTTTGGTGGATTAAGTACACAGGTGTGCCACAGGGATTTTATGCTGGCTGCACAAAACAGAAGACACATACAAACAACAGGCTCAGCTTTTCCAGCAGAAAATGTGGTAACGAACCCAGCCTAAATGGCGCAATTTTTCTTTCTCACATAGACACCCAAAGGGGGAATCAATTCAGCCTGAAGTTTTTTGCTCTTCTCTAAATGAAATTTTAACAACATCTGTTAACAGAAAAAAAAAAGAGATTTGGTCTGAAATATCTTAATCTGTTTTAATTTGCTGGGGTTTTGTTCTGGAAAGTTTGAAAAGGAAGGAGACAACAATCACTGATTTCAAGATTCAGGTTTGCATCAGAGTGCCCTACATTACCATAGAAAGCCTGGGCAGTGATTGACATGGGTAATGATGCGTATATTTTATTGTTCTGGCTGTGTGAGGGCTGACTTTCTCCAGTGAGACTGCTCCAGAGAATGAGTTCAGGTTTGCTTCCTAGTAGTAATCTCAACTATATACCTAATAACGGCTGTTTCTAGTGTGAGGTCCCAGAAGCTGTTTTGCTGCAGTATCTACAGAGTGTAAAAAGGAAAGTGATAAAAGTTATTACATTTTTGATCTGAGTGACAACTTGCATGCACCTAGTAGGTTGGATTTCTTTCCATGCCTTGTTCTTCAAAGTGCATAGGACTTCATGTGCAAAGACTTAGTTTGTTGTGATACAGCAGTATTGTGAATTGCTGTAGGAAAACCATTCAGCAGCCTACTAGCATTATGATTTTCTTCCACACTTAATCCTTGTCAGAAGTGTAATACCAAATTGTCATCCTTGCAAAGGTACCACTGTAGGGTCCAGTCATCAGTGACCTGCTGCACAACCCAGGAGAACAACCTCTGACATAATTTCCCATAAACTCTAGCTGAACCTAGTAAAATATTGGCCATTCTGCATGCTGCAGTAGATGAATGTGACCTCCATTTATCTTTCATATTATAAATATTTTCTGTGGTTTAAGGCATTCATTGCTTCCTTTTGCTGTCAAGGAAATACATTTCAGTAGCACTTTACAGAATGTACTTATCTTCAGTCATTGCTGTAAATTTGCAGTGATCATATTTTCACTGTGCAAAATAAATCAAAATGTTTCGCCAGTTAGCTCACACAAGTCTCAACTTAAGTTATGACTAGTGCCAGTTTTTCCCTTGCTAATAAACTTCTTAGCTACATCACATTTTTAATGCATTTGACTGTTTCACAGTTATAGTTAATAAAGAAGCATTGGAATAAAATCAAGGTCTGCAGAGTATCATTTTCATGTTTTATTTAGAACAGCATGGCTCCCATAAATAATAACAGTGGGATTTGTAAAGTGCCTCAGCCCTGCAGTGCTTAAAGTCCTGAACAAAGAATGAATGCAGGATTAGAGGTGTCAGTCATTGACATATAATGACAAATAAACAAATTAAACATGATCATATGGAACCTAGGGAGAATGAAAAGAAAAATAATAAAAAAGACCACAGAAGCGTTATGTGGGAAATAGCTTAAAGTCAGGTACAGCTAAAGGGAGGTCTTCAAAGGTGGAAAGGAATGAAAGGATACACAAGGAAGGCAAGAGCCTGCTGAACAGTCCGTCATAGTAAAAGCAAGGCTAGCTGCAGGCTTCAGGCACTGCAGAGGTATGTAGACACTCACATGATCCAGGGTGTGACTCCAGACCTTTGGTGCCCCTAATTTGCTAGAATAATGTCAAGAAACAAGCCATTACAGTATCAGGGACTCATTAGGTCTACATAACAAATGTATTGGCATTAGTGGTATCTGTGACTGACTTTCAAAACTGGGGTTGATGTCAAAGGTGAACACTAATATCTCTGGCTTGCTAGCCCTGAGGTTGCTTGCCCACTACTGAAGAATAACCCTTTAATTACCCTATAGTGCAGCACGTCTGACTTGCTGGGGTTGCTTGCAAGCTTGTGTTTCAAGATCTCTGACTCTGGGCCTCTGACTGACAGGGAGAGTGCCCATGCACAGCCTTGTTGAGGCTCTTGGCTTAGCAGTCATGGCACTCTGGGTTCATACAAAACCACACAGGAGCTCTCTAGGAGGCTGCTGACTCAGCACTTGCTAGTAATAAAACCAGATCAAAATAGGAGGCAGCGCCTGGGAACTCTAGTCCTTGTGTGTGGTCCTGAGAGCAGTCATATGAGTAGATGGTGCTGTGATGGGACATTTTGTAGAAACTGATGAATATTAGAGATGCCTGTGTACTTGAGACATATTTGAGCGTGCTTATATGAATGGGGAAAGATGGAAGGAGAAACGTGAGAGGAAGCGTCCCACTTCCTCTTCCAGCTTCCTCTCATTTCCCTTGAGGGTTTTGCCATGTCAGCTTTGCCAGTGTAACCATATGCTAGTCTTCATTAGGCTTAATTTTCTGCTGTAATTTGTATGGCTTCCTACTTCTGCTCACTTTTTTATTCTTTTTTCCTTTTCTTGGGTCAGTCATCCCTTCTGAGAACATTTCTTTTCTCTCCCTTTCTCTTCAGCCTCCAGCACAGCTTTCTTCTCCACTGATAATTTTTTCAACACTTGCTTTCATTTTTCTCCATTACCTGAACAGAGCCTCGTTGCTTCCCCAGCGGACATGGCTCTGGGTGTCGATGTGCAGTCTCCCCTGCAGTGCTGCTTGCTCCCACTGTCCCCACAGTGCGCACATCTGTCACTTCTTCTGCTGCAACACTAGCTGTGCTTCAGAGAGGAGCTGTGGGGAGGAGACACTAATCTGTTCTGCTCCCTTGGCGCTTCTGCCACAGTGAGCACTGTTGGGCAGAAGTACAGAGCATGTGGTGCCAGCTATAGCTGTAGAGAGAGAGTGTCTGGAGAAAAATCACCTGGGAAGAAAGCTACTGCCTTACCACATTTCTGCGATGAAACCTTGAATCAGAAGATGGGTGGTGAACTGACTAATTTGAATGCAACTGGTTTAAGTGAGTTTGGATTTCAACTAACAATATTCTCTCAGCTTTTGCCACAATCCTTCATACTGTGTCTATAGAGTTTGTATATGGAAACACGAAGTTAATTGCTTGGGTGTTTCCAGAACTTCTTTGGTATTTAATTTTAGATAACACATGAGGAAGTGTGTTTGCACTTGAACTTAAGTTCTTTTTTACATCCTCAGTTTATAGTACACAAATGTTATTTTTATAAAAAGTTCTTCCTGGTCACTGCAGTAACTGGCAGATCTCATTCAGACTGAATACATAGACTGCCTCCTTCCCACAGCTGTCACCCTCTCCTCCCCCCCATGGCACACTGCTAGGACAGCATTGCTAACTGCAGTATCACTAAGGGGAAAGAGAAGACTATATTGCTCAGGGCTGCTGGTCTGACACTGCTAGCAGTAACACAATAGTTACATATTAAAGAAAAGTGGTCATAAGTGTTCAAACCAGAGAGACTTAGGTGCAAGTGAATATCAGAAAAAGCATGCAGAATGTTCTTTTATGAGTGTATGAAAGTGATATCCCTGATTCACCACTCTGAACAAATGAGGTCAGTGCTGCCATACCATGTGGTATGTTTTTGTTCGACAGTACAAGACAAACTGTGGTACGTTTCTGTTCTTTTTTTGTGAAGGGTGACCTATCAATGCTGAAAGTGAATTGCCTGAAATGGAGTGGCACTGTCACTAACTGCTGTGTTAGAAATAACACCAACCAAACCCCAAACTTTGAAAGAGCAAAGAAAAAAAAGGAGAAGCAATATCCCTGGCTGAGCTGGAAAAACAAGAGATCAAATGAGATGAGCTTAGTTCAGCTCAATTATTTGCTGAAATCTGGTCTGAGACCCTTGGGCCATAAAATTGACTAGGACAAGTGAAAAGGACCACCTTAGAGGTAGGGTATCACTGAAAAGTGAACTCAAAACTGTTAGTACAGCCCAAGAATTGTTTCTCTACATTTCTGTGCAAGCAACACCTAAAATATCAAGCATTATGCATTAGCTGTGCCTTTATCTACGTCTTTTGTCAAGAAGGATCAGACTTTTTTAATCTACAGGTTTCCCAGAAAGACGATGAAATCTCTGCCACTGGAGATGTACATAACTAAACAAGGAAGGGCTGAGCAACCTGATGGCACTTCAGAATTGTCCCTGCTTTGAGCAGAGTGCTGGATCACAAACATCCAGTGGTCCCATCCAACCTAAAATATTCCAGATCTCTGTATGTTGGCCCTAGCTACTTTCTCATGTAGAGTTTCAATGATAAAAAAACCAACCCTTCATATAAAAAATAGTAACCAAAAATAGAAACAAGTTAAATTGTCTCTTTTGTGTTTAATATGACAGCACATCCCAGCTCCACACTGGCACTGTAGAAAGGTGGACAGAGAAACCTCAGGCGCATGCTTTCTGAGTGGCTGTGGTGGGACAGCCACGCCTTTCCTCTTTCCCAGAGCAGGACCTAAGCTTCTGGGTGAGTTTTTATTTTCCTACAAAAATCTGGTATAGAAGGAGGGTAGCACCACAATTCACTAATCTCAGGTCAGTTATCTCTTCTTCCTCTCCTTTGTATACTGGGATACACAAAGAGATTATGCCCTGGCAGAATCTCCATGTTTATTGCAAAGTGAAATCAGTAATTGATGAGAAACACCTGGCCTCATTTGCCTGTCCGATGGCACATACATACTTAGAGGTGGCAAGAAGATCAGGTGGTAGGAGCAATTTTTATCTTTAATGGAATGACAGAAAAATCTTTGTGACAGGTCGGGATTTTACATTGCATTTAGTAATTAGAAAAATTCTGAGGACACTTGGGTATTATAATGAATGAGCATTATGGAAAAGAGAATTTTCAATAATACAATGACATAGCAAGCATCTGGTTGGCAAATAAACCCCATATGTCAGCGTTCAAAGCAAAGCATGCTCTAGTACCCTGAAGAGATGTCAGCCACCTTCATAGACTTCGGCATATTTTGCCACTGCACAGTCTCAGGTGACAAAAATAACAGTAATTCCTAGATATTAATTTCAAGAGGAGGAAAAGGCTCCCTGAGACAGGCAAAGGAGATTTCAGGCTATGGAAGAAAATACTAAATGAACACTAAATGACTGTTTGTTTTGCCAGGGGTTTCAAGCATCATTCATTCATTCATTCATTCATTCATTCTGGGGTGCATACCAGCCCATGGTTCTGGTTCTTGACAAAAAGGATTGGGCTTTTACTGAGATTATTTTTTAAATATGTTTATGTATTTATTTTTTTGTTTGTTTATTTATTTATTTATTTAAGCTGTAGAAAATTTCAGTGGACAGTTATGTCTGGCTTTTATCAATGACTGAGATTTTAGATTAAAAACCATCAAGTATGAACTAGCAAATTTGCAAATTATATGAGAACACATACATAGAGATTAAATACACATTGGTTATCCATTATTGACCCCTTTCTTTTGAAAAAGATGCAGAGGCAAATAGTATTGAAATATGAAATCATCAGTTCTTCCCCATGCCCTTCCCACTGATGCATGAAACAGAAAAGCAGTAGCACAGTGTGTGGAAATAGTACCTCTGTTCATTCTGTGTCTTCAAAAATCTTGAAGGAGAGTCTTCAGCCAGAAGGGAAACAGAGGCATTAGTTTTGGTACTCTTACAACCCCCAGAGCTTACCTTCCAATCACTTCCTTTTCTGCAGGACAGAAGACACTGAAGGCCAAGGATCCTTCTCGCAGAGACCTGTAACAATGCTTAGCTAGTTTATGCATAACTTTCCTGATCTCAATTGACTCCTGCTTTTTCAATCTTTGCTATGAGTCTTCAAAAGTAAATATTATTCTGTTTTCTCTGAGCATACATGCCTCAAGCTATGTATTTTCCGGCTTCCCTTAAATGTTGTCCCTGAGGAGTAAGTATCCACTGTGTGACGGAAACTTTAATGTGCCATGAAACTTGGGAGGTTGCTATTTGAATATTTCTTTCAACCTGCTCAATTACAGTTGCTTCCTAGACTTTGATATGCCTAATCAATATTATTTTGCAGTAATACTGATTAATCACTCTTCCAGGAACCTAACTCCCCACAATGGATACGGTGTAGCTTTAAAAATATCCTATATAAACCTCCAGTTCTGTCTAAAATCTTTTCCGTTTTGACAATCACCCTTTTCTTGCTACAGGTTGGATAAGAATGATATTGCTGGGGATGAGTCTCATTACAGACTTTTCACCTCTGGTTTCTCCATTTCCATGTCAAGCTTCCGAACATGTGTATTTGCTGCTTGTGGAGTGTTATAAATCCCCCAAGAGTAGAACCAGAAAGTAGTTCAGCTCTACTGTTTCATAGGAAATTACAAAGCTCACATTAAGAGCATGTACTTGTCTTAAAGGGGTCAATGGCAAGTCGTGACTGCTGATGGTATTGGAAACGCAGCAAGTAAAATGCATTTCATGTTATGAAGAAGATAAACAGAAAGCATAATGCAAGTGAAGACAGATAGCTTTTCCTTCACCAAAATATCTATTGCCTCTGGACAAACTCCTTTACTTAAGAAAACTCTAAATCTAACCTATGGTCTCATATTACCTTTAAAAGGAAAAATAAACTCTGGAAAGTAACATAAAACACTCTCTAATCAAAACTATTTCATCACAGTCAAACAACTCAAACTGGTTAACAAAAGCTTTTCATTTCACTTAATGATGACAAGCAGAAAGCTCAGATTCGTTCTTGGAAGGGTAGAAGGTAGCTAACAAAAACCACAGGTGAGAAAGGAAGTTTGTCAAGCCCAAACTGGGAATTATTCCATGAACTGTTCCAAAACAGAACCTTAGTCATTTGACTCAGCAGCTAGCCCTGAGGACTGTCTTGCCCAAGTGTATTTTTCAATATGTGTTTAAAATTAGAATTTGGTTTAACTTTAAACCTCAACAGAAGCAGTCTTCACTGTGGCTGCTCCAGGGAGTACCTGGAGGGTTCTCTGGAGATTTGCTGTCCTCAGTGGGAACAGCATTCTCCGCTTTTTGTCATTTATAATAGGGAAAGGGCAGAAGCCAAGAAAATGCAACGTTCACCCTTTATTCTGTCTCCCACATAATCTGTCTCATTAAGAACTTCCTCTGAGCAGAGTTTTCATGTTCCTACATGTATTATCTTCTCTTTCCTCTTTCAGGAAGCTGTTCATTATAGCAGGCTTTTGTCACATTTATTTGAGATAGCAAAATTTACTGCGGTACCTGTGGCCTTCTAACTTTGTTAGCGTGCAGATCCTGCTCCTTACATCTGATATCAGGCAGCTAATGCAAAGTGCTCCAAAGTAATTTTTCTCTCTTCACACTCCCTCCCTCCACCCCTATTTATTTGTGAGTTAATTTATTTACCCCTCAGCTGTACTTCCACATTTTAAAAAATACGATGGTTTCTTTGAAAGAGACATGGTTGATATAATGGGTGCTAGTTTTCTGATGTCAGCAGGTTGTCATCACAAAGTATTTTTTCTGGCCCTGTGATTTTGCAACAGTTTGTTTTAATGGATTCTGATTGCTTATCAGCTTGGGTTCATCTGATAGTGTTTCACAGTGGTGCCTAACTCTCTGTCTTACAGGTCATAGAATCATAGAATAGTAAGTGTTGGAAAGGACCTTAAGATCATCTAGTTCCAACCCCCCTGCCATGGACAGGGACACCTCCCACTACACCATGCCACACAACTCTCTGTCCAACCCAGCCTTGAACATTGCCAGCGATGGAGCGTTCACAGGTTCCTTGGGCAACCCATTCCAGTGCCTCACCACCCTTACAGGAAAGAATTTCTTCCTCATATCCAATAGAAACTTCCCTATTTAAGTTTGAACCCATTGCCCCTTGTCCTGTCACTACAGTCTCTAATGAATAGTCCCTCCCCAGCATCCCTATAGGCCCCCTTCAGATGTTGGAAGGCTGCTATGAGGTCTCCACACAGCCTTCTCTTCTCCAGGCTCAACAGACCCAACTTTCTCAATCTGTCTTCATGCAGAAGGTGCTCCAGTCCCCTCATCATCCTCGTGGCCCTCCTCTGGACTTGTTCCAAGAGTTCCATGTCCTTTTTATGTTGAGGACACCAGAACTGCATGCAATACTCCAAGTGAGGTCTCAGGAGAGCAGAGTAGAGGGGCAGGATCACCTCCTTGCACCTGCTGGTCATGCTCCTTTTGGTGCAGCCCAGGATACGGTTGGCTTTGTGGGCTGCAAGTGCACACTGCAGCCGGCTCATGTTCATTTTCTCATCAATCAACACCCCCAAGTCCTTCTGCTCAGGGCTGCTCTCAATCTCTTCCCTGCCCAGCCTGTAGCTGTGCCTGGGATTGCTCCCACCCAGGTGTAGGACCTTGCACTTGGCATGGTTAAACTTCATCAGGTTGGCATCAGCCCACCTCACAAGCATGTCAAGGTCCCTCTGGATGGCATTCCTTCCCTCCAGCATATCAACCGAACCACACAGCTTGGTGTCCTCGGCAAACTTTCTGAGGGCGCACTCAATCCCACCATCCATGTCACCAACAAAGATGTTGAACAAGACCGGTCCCAACAGTGATCCCATGGTTAGTTTTTCTGACTGGGAACAAGAAATGTAATGTCACATTAATACTCAGTGATCCATCACTTCAGTGCAGTGATTTATGTATTTGCATATATAGTCCTGCATAATTTGCTTATGAAAAGATCTCCAGGCTTTACTTCAGGGAAGTCTTTAGCTCATTCTCATAACCATATATGTCTGTCTCTGATATTTCTTCTGCCATGTTTTTGCTTTTAAAATGTCTTGGTAAAAAATGGAATGTGAATCGAGTCCTTTCTCTGCAGAGCTGCACAAACTGTTCTCAGGTAAAAGATATCTGCCTCAACTCAGGTACAGGACAGCAGAGTGCGTCCATATTTTCTGTCTGTGACCAGCATAGCCTATTTTCACTGCCCAGCAGTCTGAGTAATTAGTCTGTGAAAACAAGGCAGTCTGTGATGGTAGGTGCCTTGCCAGTGCTCAGCTCATGCTTGCCACTGCTGCCATATATTTGCGCGGTCTCTTTCTGTAGCTTAACTTATCCTTCTCCACATTTTCCTTCATAACTTGAAATGTCAATTTTTAGTCCAGGTAGAGAACCTACAGTTTTTGAGTTTGATGTATTCTTGTAGATATCTGAATATCAACAGTTGAGTGCTTTTATCCAGAAAGTTATGCTGTTTTATACACAGGATGCTGCTAAATACACTGTTTCCCATCTCTAGATTTCATGTACCTGTGAGTCAGCCAAGACCTCCTCTAAGGTCTGCCTATTCCAATAAAATTATAAAATCGCACATTTGCAGATCTTTGCCTCATATGAGTTTGCCCTCAGATTTTTTCATTTCATAGAATCATAGAGTGGTTTGGGTTGGAAGAGACATCTAGTTCCAACCTCCTGCCATGGGCAGGGACACTTTCCACTAGACCAGGTTGCTCAAAGCCCCCTTCAACCTGTCCTTGAACACTGCCAGGGATGGGGTAGCCACAGCCTCTCCAGGCAGCCTGTGCCAGTGTCTCACCACTCTCATTGTAAAGAATTTCTTCTTTATATCTAATCCAAATCTCCCCTCTTTCAGTTTAATGCCGTTTCCCCTTGTCCTGTCACTACATGCCTTTGTAAGTAGTCCCTCTCCAGGACTGTAGAATTTGCTTGTTGAAGAAGTCAGTAATTTGTATGCAGTTTGGCAATGCAAGGCCTATAGTTTTGTCAGAAACTTGATTATAATTGTTGAAAAGTAACATCTTGAAACCAGTATTTTCTGCATTAAAAATAAGTCTTTTGTAGGAAATCACTGATTTCTTCTAGCTTACAGATTTAATCAAGAATTCTTACAGATTCTTACAGAATTCTTACAGATTTAATCAAGAAAAAGTGTGTATTTTTCTCATGCAGGACAGCTTTTATGATAAAAACAGTCTGACTGGGGTCCTTGTGGCAGGAATGGCTCCTACATTTTGGAGATCGTTGTTCCTTTGCCAAATTTTGCAATTCGCTTGCTAAGTTTTTTGAAGTTCTAAACGCTAAAGCTGTTACAATGACTTCTCAGGAGAGTTGCTTACCATCCCAGACCATGCTGCTTAGACTTTCTTGCTGTTTGTCCACTTAAATGTTAACTCTTTCCACTGTGAGGGAGCCAAGAGGTATGAAGGTGCTGCAACACAATGGGGATTATTTTCCTACTGACTTGTCTAGGGACAGATGTGGATCCTGAATCCAAAATTATGGTAAGGGAGAAGGCAGTTGAACTCATTTAAAGGGCAGCTGACTAGGCTAAATTATTCCACACTGAAATTATTTCAGCAGCTTAGCTGCTGCCTCCTTCTTCTGAAGCCCTTCGTTTCCGTCACACACTATGGGCTGAATTGTCACCTGTTGCTAGATTTCAGCCAGTTCAGCATAAAACATAAAACCAAATCATGAACCTGGTTATAATTTCCTGAATTATATTTCTCAATAGACAATCCTCATGCTGCAGTCAGTCTCTGGACTGCTTCGACATGTGTCAGCTAAAAAGAACAGTCCACAGTGTCTTCTGACCCCACTCCTCCTATCATCTCATTGGCATTAATGATGGGACATGGAAGAGGAATACCCTCCTTCTCACAGTAGGTGAGAGGCTGACTCATCCTTCAGAAGCTGCTTCTCAGAACCCATTTCACCTAGAAATACACTACACAACTCATATGCTAACAAATAGTTCAAGAACACTTCAATAGTTTCCACCTGTGGCTTGAAGGGAGTGACTGATAGTGGAGAGTAGAACAGAGAAGAAAAAGGGGATGTGGATTTTGTAAGTGGCCTGTCAGGGATGATGGATGCTGTAAGAACATTTTGCCTTTTATTGCACATACTTATCTGACAGATCTGCTTTTTGTTGCAGAGTGCACTGAAAAGTGAAGTCTAGCGTGTAACTCTAAAAACTTCTTTTTTCTTAATGCTGCCTATATTCTGTCTGCAGGCAAGGGTCTACTGCCCAGCAAAAGGGAGCTGACTTGTTTTTCTTCAGAAGAAACTGTGTGCACTTTTAGTAGTTACAACAGCAGGGGGACTAATTGCATTCACTAGAGTCAAACATAAATAGTGTCTAAGGACTAATTCTAGGTTGCTAAGATTACCTCTGAAAGAAGTCCTCTTTCCTGTCTCAACAGTGACATTGTCCCAGGTGAAGGAAAGCAAGCACTGTGGTAACCAAAAACCCTTTTCCCCTTCCCCCCCAACACCCCCCCGCAGAAATGTTATTTAAGAGTTGGAAGACATTTGTCTTAGATTGACTTCTTTTCAGCTATTTGCATGCATACACTAAAAAGCTAATAATCTTTGAAGGGCAAACACCTCCATCAGAGGTAGGAGAAAAGTATATGAGGCTATTATCTTGTCACAGTGTTAAACAGGACAGCTTCTTGGCATTCTGGAAAAGAGGAGTTGACAAAGATATATGGTGTGGCGTATTGTTCTGTGGGACTGAATGTGATATTCTGAAATGAGAGGTTAGGGTTTGTATGCTAATGGGAGCCAGGATGAGGAAACCATTCATTCTTCAATGAGATCATATTCCCATCTTCCTCATATACCTTACAGAGGAGATATGTGGGCAAATAAATTGCTACTAGTAGATGTGCTTTTTTTGCTAGAAGCTTCTGTGTTTTTGAGTTTGGACTTTTGTTTAATTATTATCATTACTTTTACACATAAAACATTATTCAAAGAGAGCTTACCACTGTTCCTTTATGATGTCTTTCACAAAGCCTGTGTACTGTACATTTCTCCTTGAAAATTTGAGAAATAGAATTATAATTAAAAATAAGAAGTAAAATATTGCTTCATTATGAATAAAGTATTTGGTCTGTTGTATTTCATCTGTGGCTAGGATAAGACTCTCTTGGGATTACTCCAGTCCTCAAAATACAGTTTTCTTATCCTATTCAGGACATCTTACTAGGTTCCTTGTTAAACGGAGAGATTGAATTTCATTGGGATTCTTAGTCTACCCTGACCTTTTTAAGTAAACCATAATAAAAAGCACACGAAGTATCTGATACCATAAGGGTATGCCATATTTGGGCCAGCAGGTGATATTCTTTGATATTTGTGATGACCATCAATCTGTCATTTCTCTGCATTGTGTATGCCAGTAGCAGAGATATTAGGCAAACCAAAACAATCCTAAAGCTCTGAAATCTTTGCAAAATTTCATATTTTAAATATTTTTTTTCCCTACAAGGAATAATTCTTTTCTGTCAAAGATCAAAGACTGATACCCTGTCTGGGTCTGGCACAAAACTCTCCATCTCCTTAAACTGTTAAATGTTTATTTGCTGCTATTCAGCTGCCAGACATAATCACTTAGACAGTCTTACAGACTTTGATGGCTGTGGAAGATGTTCACGACAACGAGATCTCTTCCAGGTTATGACTAGGTTGCCATATGACATGATTTCATAGGTTTATTTTGGTTTTTGTCCTGCTTGTGATGAAGTCTGTTATAGTTTTGGCATGAATTTTAATAAAAGCAAAACTGGTCATTCTTTATATTTCCTGACAAGGCCAAAATAAAAAGCATTTCTGAAGGCAGAGACCAAAGCATTTAACAGTAAAAGATAGCAGATTCATCACCAGGTTAGACATTTGAAATATGGCAGTCCACTTTGAAAAGTTACAAAACCCATTGCCTACCATCATCCTTTGTAGAGGATCTATTGCATCTGCCTGTCAGTTCATATGTAACTTGAATCTCTTGACACAAGGAAAAGGTAAAATAAAACGCTGTGTAAAAATCACTGTGGACTTGCAATGTACTCAAATATGATACTCCAGTTCAAAGAATGGTGTTTGAACCAGACTATAGTTACTGACAAACATGTTATTAATGATCAGCTACCAAATGCTTTTGCTTAAAGAGAAAAATCCTGTAGCAGTGGAGAAAGCTATTTCTCTCGTTTTCCTTATGCTATAGTGGAGGCACTTAGAGAGAAGGGTGAACTGCTTTTAAAAAAGATTAATTTCATCTGCACTATATTTTTATCCTCTTTGGACATCAGCAAAGAAGAGAAGCTGGCTTGTCTTGATAGTATTTTATCTATAAATGACACAGAAAGAAACTCCTTAGTTACAGGAGCTAAGTGATTAATATATAAGGCTCCATGAAGCATTGCACTGAGAATCCCAACTGTGTTTCAGCTATTTTTAGGATTTAAAAAACAAACAAAAAAAAAGATTTGGCCCTGTTTGTCTGAACTAGAAACATTTTGAATGCACTCCGATGAGTATGTAATGGGGCAATGCTCCACAGATCTCAGAAGTAAGTGCCAGACTTTCAAAGGTATTTAGACATTTTAGGAAATAGATAGATGCTTCTGAACTTTGCAGCAGGAGAAATGAGAAGCTGAACATCTAGGATAATTTGATGCCAGACACCCCTTCTGCTTAGACTTTTTTGAAAATCCCCGTGAGTCTCAACCACATGCTTAGATATCTAGACTGTCTGAGTATCGGCAACCACAGCCTGGAGTTCAAGCAAAGCTGGATGTTCACAGAGGTATGCACCATTCTATGTGCCCTTGAGCATGGTGTCTGCTTTCATATTGTGTTATTAAAGTCTAGCTCAAATTTTGTGTGTGACACACAAAAAGTGACCATTTTACACATCATCCTGCGTCCTCTGGTGTTTTGGGTCCATGGTGCTGGATCTAGTCCTTTCTAGCTCACATGTTCTGGGTTTCTTCCTTCAGTCTGGTAGCTGGATGCCTCTTTTAGCACATTCCTTGATATGTGAAATTTATTCTCCTCAATCAGCAGGAAAGGCAGAGCTCAGTGGAGGACCTTTTTTTTTTCTGAGGAGGAAAAAACTAAGGGGAGAGGATTCAATCTAGGAGGTCTGTCAGGGTCCAATTGGAGAAAACACCCCTGCAAGATCCTGTTTCAGTTTGTGATACCAAGAGCGAAATTAAGATGCAAATGAGGCCAAGTACCGTAATCAATTAGTAAGTGGTAGATCTGTGATTGAACCTACTGTTCACATGTGGCTGGTTCTTATGTCTTGGTGTGGCTGAGGTCCTCCAATGGTGTACGGCTGTGATGCATAAGCTATAAAATATTATTATATTACATAAACTATACATGTGCTGTGGCCTCTGGACAGAAACTTCATTATTGTGGCTTGGAAAGTGGCTAGATTGTCAGTAATAAGACGGACCATGGGCTGAAACTCCCCATACCACCAGAGGTGGTAAGGTAGAGATGAAGGTCATACCCCTGTTCTCCTTGTGCCTGTAATCTGACAGATTAAGATCGAACGGCATCACACACAATAAAGATCCCAGTCATGCATGAAGAACCATAATTACAGAGCTCTGTGCCTGCACAGAATTCAATTGTACTTTCTCTTTTCCAAAATTATCCTGGCAGAGGGTTGGCATGTCAGAGAAAGAGTGAACGTCACCTTTTCCTGTTGAAGGAAGGAACAAATGTCACCTTTCTAGACAGCAGAATGCTGGAGGTGAATATATTCTGTGAAGTTGTTTTTTTCATATGAAGTAGAGTGGTTTTGCTTGAGTTACACTTCTTTGGCTGAGTCAAGCATTTCCTGCGAGGACTGGCTGTATTCATGCTCAGGCCGTGATCCTGCAATCTGATCTAACTGGGGGAGTTACGTCTTGGGCAGAGGTGAAAAGCCCTCACAGGATCTCTGCCTAGGTGAAAAGGTCTGCCAGGATAGAGCTGATTTCAGAACTGGAGCCAGCAGCTGAAAACTAAAACTGAAGCAGAATAAAACACATGGGCAGACCCTACCACCGCTGCCCTCCTGTCTTCAGAGGGCCTTGAAAACCCACTGTGTTCATAGGAAAATTGTCTTTTAAAGGTTTGCTCCAAAAAACTATTTTCAGAGTTTTCTACATTTTCAGGCTGACTTAATGTTTTGTATTACAATTTTTTTTCAGTTTTAACTTGGGCAATATTCCCCAAACTGTAGACAAAGCTGCAATTTGAGAAGATATTTTCCCTCTGCAAAATGGTTTGCAATTTTTCACTGTGTAAAGAGTTGAAGGCAATCCTGAGGTGGCTTGTGGAGAATATGATAAATTCGCGAGGCATACTGTACTTAGAGAAAAAAGATGGAAAAGTTCCTCCATGCTTATTTTCTCCTCCATTTATAATCATTAGGCTTTAAATGCCCCATATATCTCTGTCATTTAGATAAGAGGCATTGATTGCTTAACTGCTGCACAGACATTTCATACACCTGGGTTTAGATGACATTTCAGGGGTAGAAAGAGAAGGAAGTACTGTAAAAAGTGTTCACAGTTTGCAATGTCAAACATTATTACATAAAGTCATAAACAACCCCAATTAGTAGTAAGTAGGTTCATAGCCAGGGTTTTAAGTCAGCTTTGGCTTCATTAAATGTTTCCTGCAGCCGAGCAAGGCATTAGGATATATAAACTGAGCCCTGATTTATAATAAAACACAGTAAAGTTTTAGAAAAGCTTTGTTTTTCCTTCTGATTGATTTCTTGTCAAGGTCCTGCAAAGCCTGAAGAAGGGGTTAAATAGAGGTCTTGAGGGACCGTTTGACATCTGCTACACTTGTGACTTTTTGATCTTGTTTTTTTTCCTCAGGTTGAGGGATGCCCTACAGTAAAGGCCATGTGTGCCTCTGTGTGTTTCCCAGAGATGGTCAGAGCTGGGAAGGGCACAGCGGCCAGTGGTGCAAAAAAACAGCTCCTTGATGACAGATCAAATGAAGGCAGAAGAAAAAAAAGAGGAGAAGGGGGATTACATGCTCTGTAATGATGATAATGGGAAGGAAAACACTGGGGGTCTCAAGTGTAAAGCCTTTGTCCAGAGGAATGTAAGTGTCAAGGATGTTTTGTTATTATAAACCAAAACTTCACCCAAGTGCCTGGGGGAACAGCCTACACCAGCTCCTCCCTGTGCAAAAGGCCAGCCCCAGGCCTCATGGTGCGCCTCCCCTTCCTGGGCACCACAGGCAGCCGGGGAGGCTGGGGGCTCCGCTGTGGTCCTGGGGTCCACACATAGGTCTGTTGCCCTGTAAGGTAGGCAGGGAGCTCAGGGGAGACTGTGGGAGGCCCCGCATCTGCCTCACAGTGGCCTCCTGTGGTGGTAACTTTGGAGGGTGGCACCTAACTTCTCTCGTACTTCTGCCTCCCAACCTGTTTTTCTATCACACTGCTCGCTGACATCACCAATTTGCGTTTTTTTAGTTAAAAAAGGCTGTTTACAAGAAGCCAGTTCAACTACTTGATGGGCAGATGTTGTCACAAGGGTGGCTGTTAGCAGCATGGAGATGTCTGCCTTGAAGGCACCTGCTCTGCAGCATGGGCTCTGAGGTAACTGAAACCCATGAGGAGGCTTCAGTGCACCCTCCAGCCGTGGCCTCTTGGCACCACAGCAGCAGTCTTGCCCTGGACAGTCAGTAGGTTTTGCAGTGCTGCCGAAGGGTGCTGGTGCTAGGCAGCCATTGAGTGTCCATGGACAGCCACACCAGGAAGAAGCAGATGCTTCTTTGCTCACTGAGGCTCCCACATCTTCTCTGGTCACTTTTTAATCTTGTGAGCTTTCCTAGGGGGAAGAGGAGTGCTAACTTTCTTCCTCAGGCAAGTTTATTGTTTATTGTAACGTTTTGTGAACAAACAGCCTGTTTAATGCACAGTTTACCCATTTCTCTTAAAGGCTTTTTATTCCTTCTGCTTTCCCTTTCCCTTTTTCCTTTAATCAACTGACCTTCATTCCCGAACTACACACCCGACTTGAACTTGATCTAGCACTGGCCTTGAGATTCCCACAGACATGGTTGTTTGAAATTGCATTTGGGTTTTAACCCAACAGTATGGCTCCATCTCCAGGTCCAACATTCGGATTGACAAAACCAGAGGCAGTAAGGCCACCTTCATGTGAGCGGAAGGGTCAATTTCTTTCTGGTGATGTCACTTCTTGTTTGAAACATCTATTTCCCAGGAACAGGTAAACTGCAGTTTCTTGTAATGTGGAGTTTCCACAGCCCTCATTGCTGCAGCTGTGATAGATAGTTGTACAAAAGCTGCTGGCCCATGTGCTGGCATCTGGAAGTTGCATGTGGACAAGCTCGAACAAGAAATCTTCTTGCTTTCATGTGCCACGATTTCTGCAAAGCTGGGGTCTCCAGTGAGGACTTAAACTAATCTCACATAGTTTATGAGTGAAAATCCATTCACAATGAGAATGACCCCCACTCACCAAAAGTTTAAACAAATGCCCTCCGTACATATTTCCTACAGTGGGGATCAAGTTCCATACGTATGATGTAAGCAGGCCTCAAACAAGCCTCTCACCTACGCATGGAACAGAAATAATTTGCAAGGAAAACTGAAATGACAGCCATATGCAGGGGACGTTTTATATGCTATGGCCAGGCTTGCAGAGCCCAAGTAGGAGGATCTTCTGATCTGAAGATGCAATTGAAAACAGGTGCCTGACATGCTGCACATAAAAAAGTATACAGGCAATCTGGGAGCTCTCTGGAGATTCTTTCAACTTCTGAAAACGTGGAGACAACTTCCCAGCCCCCAATCCTGTGCTTTACCTCCTACTCCCTCACTCCCCCTCCTCCCAGAAATGGAGGAAACTGCCAGGTCTTGGTGATGCTGCCCTGTTTCGTAAAAGAAAATGTGAAATAGATTAGGGAGGATCCATCAGAATGTCAGATTGATCTTGAACTGCTGGACAAGAAGCTTTTTTTATTCAAGTGTCTGTCACAAAGACGTGGGTGACCTTGTTTTGCAAGTGAAAACCTTTGACTGTGACCCAGGCATGCTTCCTGTGTCCAGCTCTTATTTAGCAAATAAACTCAAAGTACTGCCCATGTTTACAGTAAACACCTGGTTAGGTTCTACTAAAAAAAAAAAAATAAAAAATTACAGCTGGATAATACAGGACTAGATTGGGTTTCTTTTTTATTTGTTGTCACCAAATGTTCCCAATCTTTTTGAGCTCTATGGCACATTAAGTGGATGTTTTAAAATGGTGCAACAGACAATGCAGCTGTATTTCATTTGTAGATAATTGATGCAATACATGTAATAACCCAAGTAGATATGTTGACTCATGAGCTAATTTAGGTGTAGATGTTACAGCACTTGTGCAGCTGGAAATGTTGCCATCACACAAATCTGTTGCAGGTTAATGGAGACAGGTCACTGTCTGCACTAGGAAGAGATAAGAGGCCACAGTCAAATACAGAAACAAGTTCTGAAGAGTTATTGTAAGTTTAAATTATATTTGAAATATTTTCCTAACCACAATGCATACTGTAATATGACCTGGAATCACTTAACTTTATGGTAATTTGGCAATTTTATATATATAGTGGATTCATAAGGCTGAGAACATGGGTAAGGAGAAAGGAGCAAGGCCTAAGGTTTAGAAGATGAAGCAGAGGTGAGCATTTCCACTCCTACTATTTGCTCTGATACTGAGTGGTACCAGTAAAAGTAAAACTGCCCTGGTCTCTGTTTCCTAGTGTGGATTCTAGGGTAATGGTGTATTTACCAACTGCTGCTTCAAGGACCTTCTGTCATTTGGTGACATAACCAGATAATTAGAAAGAAGTGCTGGAGCCAGAGGAATATGGGATGCCTTTTCACCTCTACACATTACTGCCACCCATGCCCTATTCATCTAATCTGTGAAAGGAAGTAAAACTGTTCATGCATTTTCTGAATCCTTTTTGTAATCTGTGGGGCAAACCAAATAAATATGCAGTTCTGAAGTACTTTTACGACTATTTTTATCACTAACATCATAGCAGCATTTAAATACTGACTGTATTCAAGTGTATTCCCAATCGTTAACTGGTGAGTCACTTTGTATATGCCTCTATAAGCAGTGGACCTGATGCTAGTGATCGGTACTCCTGATGATAACTAATGGATGGATCAATAACTAGTTCCAGGTGGAATAGGAAAAATAAGACTGGGCTCCTGTGAATTTATGCCCCAAAACTTGGTTGTCTGTTGCCTTCTGAAGTGTAAACACTGATCAAGGCTTTTCCTTTCTTTGATATGTTCATGATATCTTTCACCCATGTGGACTCTCTGAGAACAAATCAGGGCTAAGTGCAGCCTGTAGCCTCTGCTCATTGCTTTCTCCTCTTTATTCAACTGTATCTTTTCAGAAAATGCATGAACGTATTTTGCGCTATGCCCTTTGCACACTGGTTAAAACTGACAAGCAACGACACAGCATCAGGACTCAGAGGTACAAACAGGAAGATGAATAGATGCATGCACAAGTACATATCCTAAGGCACCAGGCAAAACACTGTTTGCGTTTTCTGTCTAGTACTGCTTGTCAAGACTTTTTTCCTTTTTTTTTTTTTTAATAAGCTCATTGTAGTAAATAATTTGGGATCTCTCTGAATGTTATTTGCCAGGAAACAAGGTCACAGCTTTGAAAGTACCAGTTCAGGCTGAGAATTTCCAGACTGGCAAGAAAATGCTGTTCAGGCTCTTTTCTTGTGAAATGGAGGCATTTCTACGGCTGGCATCTGATTCAGGAATTTCACAGCAATGGATCTAATGTAATTTATCTGTGGTTTTCGGGCATCCAATTTCAATCACTCCTAAAGAATGCCATCACAAGTTTATTATGCAGTTGATAGTATTACCTCTGTGAACACAGGAGAAGGAAGCTCTTTTGGCTGGCAGGGAAGTGTAGGAATTTAGAATTAGTGTTAGAATCCACAGAATGATATATAAAAATTTATATACATAAACATGTATTTGGACTATATTGCTTACTTTCTTAATATTGACTTGTGTTTTGGTTACTGGAATGATTCTCATTCTCATTTAACTGCTGATTCCTGGTAGAATGAGCAGAAAACCTTCCTCAGGAACACAGACTGGAGGTAGGACACCTTAGGGTTATAGGACACCTTAGGGTTAAACAGTTCTAAAATGTAAATGGCCATATATGAGCTATTATTTGAGGAAAACCTGCTTCTTTGACTATCACCAAATGTAGCTTCATGAGAAGCAACACATGAAAAGGACAACAGATGGGAAAACCATCCCATTTGACCCATAGGACTACTGTGGAATTGTTTCTCACATTTCTTTGCCATCAGAAGAAACCAGGCTTTTCCTTGAGTGTCCCATCTTAGTAGAAGATGAACAGGAATACAGATTTTTGTGGTTTTATAACTTTTTTTTTCAATCTTGTTCCTCCTGTTTAATATAAGCAACACTTTGACTGAAGTTTGTTGTCTAATTGTTTTTGTATTTATTGCTGTTTATATGACCTGGGAAGGAAAAACAGCAATTGCCGAAGTCCAGCTGTACTTCTTGAGAATGCTTAGCTGACTAACAAGATGAAGCACAAAAGTGGATATTTGAAGGAGTACTCCAGAGAGGTCAAAAGGGTGGATAAAAGTGTGAGTTATAGATATACAGCAACTGGCCTTAACCTGAAACCATGCTAGGATGAGTGGTGTGTGTAGAATCACATCAGTTCCAGAACACAGAGTTCAACTCCATGATGCTTCAAAGCAATGGTTTCTATTTCAATGCAAATTTGACAATGATAGATGTTAATCACACTCCTTAACATAGAACCAGAGGCATAAAAGTGAGTAGTGTGGCATATGAATCCCATAAAGTAGAAAAGAACCACATGCAGTAGATATATTTAAGTGCTCAGGAAACTAATCAACAACTCTACAATGTGGCTACATATTAACATATAGTACTTTAAAGTTACAGTTTGCAGTGAAAACAGGAAGATCCTGATTTTACAAAAATTCCAATAGCAAACTTTACAGCTGCAGGAAAACAGAGCAGAATTAGTCCCTGAACTGAGATAACCTTATTAATGATTAGTGTCAAGAAAAGAAAATGCTAGTTCTGAAGAGGATTTTCTTTATATTTTTCATTTGCTGCTGTTGAGGGAAAAATGTTTGCTCTAGCTGTGATAGTGAAAGGGTTTAATTTGCTTGCCCGATTTCAGACATGAGTAGTCTCACTGACTTCAGACAAAGAGCAGTCCTGCTGAGATCAATGCTGGCATTCACATATGTAACTTTAAGTATGTGCATGCGTCTTTTCAAGACCTAGATCTCAAATGCCTACCAGAGAAATAAATACACCTGGAAATAAATATCAAAGTGTAAAGAGATTTTTTTTCCCCCGCCTGAGATGAGTATTCAGGATGGACACAATAGTTCATTTGTGATACTTTTTATCACTTCTGAAATGTGTAAGTGGAATCACTTGTGGAAAATGCAGGAAGATTGCAGTCGAAGGGTAGGGAAATTACAGCCTGAGTCTCACTTTCTCACCAATCACATGTTAGCTAGAATCATCAAAGATTTCCCAAGTGTCTTTGTGAGTGGGATTGTAGGTGAAGTTGAACATTTATAGGCTCAGAAATTTGTCCAAGGTTCTAATTTTATTTCAATATGAACTCATGCTACGTCTGTTGAAAATTCTACTGACAGTCCCATACACGTAATTTATGACATTTCCTATCAAGATGTTTAGCTGAATTAGAAACACTTGTGAAGCAGCCTGTTTGCAGTCAGTTAAAAAGCATTTTTGTAGCAGAGGAGAGGGCTGTTGAGGCAACAGAGGCAGGCTCATCTTACTTTTATTCTGATGGCTGTTGTTCAAGCAATTGCACCATAAACTGTTTACAGCTGTGGCTTTTGTTACGGTGACAAAGAACATGTTTAAGGGTAGACAGAAAGCTAGGCTGTGTGTTAGTTCATAATGACCATGCAGTTTACACACCAAACAGCCCAAAACATATTTCTGCAACATCCAGGCTTCTCAATGAAGCGGCACTGATTTGTTCTTTCTTCTTAGTCATTCATTTTACTGAGCTAGTTACCTGTATGTCTGTCCTATTCTCGCAGTTTAACACTATCAAGACCATTCAGGAACCTGCTTAGTAAGGTTCCATGGGAGATAGCACTAGAGGGTAGGGGGGCACAAGACTGTTGGTTGATGTTCAAGGATCACCCACTACAAGCTCAGGAGTGGTGCATCCCAAATAGAAGGAAGTGCGGCAGGAGGGCCAGGAGACCTCCTTGGATGGATAAGGAGCTGCTGAGGAAAATTCGAAGGAAAAAAGAGACTTATAAAAGGTGGAAGCAAGGACAGGTGGACAGGAAGAATACAGGGATGTTGTCTGGGAAGCTAGTGACCAGGTTAGGAAAGCTAAGGCACAGTTAGAATTAAACTTGGCAAGGGATGTGAAAGATAACAGGAAGGGGTGCTATAGGTGTGCAGTGAATAAAAGATAGACTAGGGACAACGTGGGCCCCCTCTGGAAGCTATCAGGAGAACTGTCTACCCTGGATTTGGAGAAGGCTGAGGTTCTTAATGACGTCTTTGCCTTGGTCTTCACTGGTAAATTCTCTGACCACGCCACCCAAATCTTGGAAGGCAGATGCAGGGACAGTGAGAATGAAGACCCTGGGCCCACTGTAGGAGAGAAAATGTTTCAAGACCATCTTAGGAACCTGAACATACACAGGTCCATGGGATCTGATGAAATCCATCCGTGGGTCCTGAAGGAGCTGGCATATGAAGTTGCTAAGCCACTGTCCATCATATTTGAAAAATCATGGAAGTCAGGTGAAGTTCCCAATGACTGGAAAAAGGGAAATATAACCCCCATTTTCAAGAAGCGGAAAATGGATGAGCCAGGGAACTGCAGACCAGTCAGCCCCACCTCTGTGCCTGGCAGGGTCCTGGAGCAGATTCTCCTGGAAACTGTTAGGGCACAAAAAAACCAATGAGGTAGTTGGTGACAGCTAGCATAGCTTCACTAAGGGGAAATCCTGGCTGACCAATTTGGTGGCCTTTCATGACGGGGCCACAGAACTGACGAACAGGCGCAAAGCAATTGATGTCATCTCCCTGGACTTGTGCAAAGCACTCAACACTGTCCTGCATGACATCCTTGCCTCTAAGTTGGAGAGAAATCAATTTGATAGGTGTACCACTTGGTGGATAAAGAACTGGCTGGATGGCCGCACGCAGAGTTGTGCTCAATAGCTCAGTATCCAGCTGGAGACCAGTAACGTGTGGTGTCCCTTAGGGATTGGTGTTGGGACCGGTCTTGTTCAACATCTTTGCCAGTGACATGGATGGTGGGATTGAGTGCGCCCTCAGAAAGTTTGCCGAGGACACCAAGCTGTGTGGTTCGGTTGATACGCTGGAGGGAAGGAATGCCATCCAGAGGGACCTTGACATGCTTGTGAGGTGGGCTGATGCCAACCTGATGAAGTTTAACCATGCCAAGTGCAAGGTCGTACACCTGGGTGGGAGCAATCCCAGGCACAGCTACAGGCTGGGCAGAGAAAAGATTGAGAGCAGCCCTGAGCAGAAGGACTTGGGGGTGTTGGCTGATGAGAAAATGAACATGAGCCAGCTGCAGTGTGCGCTTGCAGCCCACAAAGCCAACTGTATCCTGGGCTGCACCAAAAGGAGCATGACCAGCAGGTGCAAGGAGGTGATCCTGCCCCTCTACTCTGTTCTCCTGAGACCTCACTTGGAGTATTGCATGCAGTTCTGGTGTCCTCAACATAAAAAGGACATGGAACTCTTGGAACAAGTCCAGAGGAGGGCCACGAGGATGATGAGGGGACTGGAGCACCTCCCGTATAAAGATAGGCTGAGAAAGTTGGGTCTGTTGAGCCTGGAGAAGAGAAGGCTGTGTGGAGACCTCATAGCAGCCTTCCAATATCTGAAGGGGGCCTATAGGGATGCTGGGGAGGGACTATTCATTAGAGACTGTAGTGACAGGACAAGGGGCAATGGGTTCAAACTTAAATAGGGAAGTTTCTATTGGATATGAGGAAGAAATTCTTTCCTGTAAGGGTGGTGAGGCACTGGAATGGGTTGCCCAAGGAACCTGTGAATGCTCCATCGCTGGCAATGTTCAAGGCTGGGTTGGACAGAGAGTTGTGTGGCATGGTGTAGTGGGAGGTGTCCCTGTCCATGGCAGGGGGGTTGGAACCAGATGATCTTAAGGTCCTTTCCAACCCTTACTATTCTATGATTCTATGATTCTATGGTGATGATATGTTTCCTAGCTCACAGGCTTTATGTTAGGCATGTGAGCTGTCTTATTTAAATGGGTAAGACTGAAAAATCCTTATAGGTTTGAAGAACATTATTATTTAACCAGTGTGGGGAATGTAACTGCTTCTTCACACCTGTCATGTTAAAGGAGAGAGTTTAAATTGCTAAAATCCATCTACCTGAGCCTTTTTCAAGATAAGATAACTTATCTAACCCTGTGCATACCAGAGATTTATCTCTCTGTTTTTTTCTTGGTTTCCTTATTGTTTTTTTCCATACTTGTCTTCAGAGGTAGAACAACTTCACAAGAAAATGGTGAGAACTGGCTTCATAGGAAGGCTAAATTTTTGTCTGCCTTGAAGTTGTCCTTGCCTGGGTGCAGAAGCTACGGTGAGAACGCTCACTTGGAAACAGCCCTTTTGCCCCTTCTGTCTGATGTGGGTGCACAATGGGACATGGGCCAAATGTATTTTATGTTTAGCTGTCTAAAACATAGCTATCAGTTGTAAACTGGTAGTCTACTCTGCCTTCATGGTAAAAAAAAAAACAGCTCCAGAGCTTTCCTGTCTTCAGATTAAGATTTACTGCCCTCTTGAGGTATTTATCTTTCTCCTCCAAGAATTGAAGGAGCTTCAAAGACCTTGTGCCCTCATGTAGGAATTTTGTATCAACAGTAGCCAGCTGATGTACCTTGTACTGAGGAATACAGGCTGCACTCTTCAGAAAAACGCTCTCAAACTTCCACTTTCTGCACAGACCTCTTGGAAGCTGTAGAAGAAGCTGGCAAAATTAGCTCAAATTAGCTGGGGTTCTCCCAGGCTAATTCCTTTACGTTGGGATGGACCACCTCCTGATGGGACATTTTGTCACCAACAAATGATTCACAAAGTCCATGTGCATCCTTATTACAATGCTATTGCCCTGCACTGCTTCTGACCCTTCAGGAGTCAGGTCTTTTGGAAAAGGCAGTCAAACACAATGAGCTGGAATAAATGGGCTCTTGGCCCAATTTGCTTGCAAACATTACTAATTTCAGTGTTCTCAGAGCTGGTAAGACTTGCTTCAGCCTGGCTCTTGTCTCATGCTCTCCTGGGTTATTACCCGAGAACATTACTCTGAATATCTGCTGGTTGGTGCTGTCTGGGTTTATTCCACCTGCATTATAAAGCCAGCAGGTGGGCTGGATGATGTTTTTTTCAGAACCCTGCTCTTTGAAGGCCCACAACAACACAGCCAAAAGTCTCAGAAGTGTTTTCAGAATTATACAGCCACCAGGACGGTAGTAACTTATCACAGGTGAAGTAAGTTGTCATGTCCTTCTGCAAAAGACTTGACTCTAAGAGTTCTGCTCTTGATTTTCTGCTGTTTTCAGAGTTTGTTTCAAAGTTAATGGCAGATTAAAAATGTCATACTTTGACTCATAAAAGCCTTTTTTTTAGAGGGATAGTTTAGTTTGCACTATTTAGATAGTCATATGTGCCTGATCTTTGATATCAGGCAAGTTATATTCTATTTATGCAGGAGAAACACTTACTGCTAATATGCATTTTCTATATTAGATATTAAGATATTAAACTGGGGAGAAGAGATACATTTTTGCTAACTAAAATAAGAAAGCAATTAGCTAAAAAATACCTATTAGAATCCCTAACTAGTACTTCTTAGATTAAAAAAAAATAGTGCCTGCTGATAAATGTAAAGGAAAGATACTATGAGATAAAGATATCATGGGAACCTTACACTAATCAAAATCTTCTGTGACTACCTTATTAAGATACTTGCTTTAAGAACAAAACATATGGCAGAAGCTTGAACAAGAGGCCTTTTAGCTCACCACCAACAGACATGTAAAATATTCCCAGTTCCTTCAAAGATTTAAGTAATGCTTGGTTAGGGTGTTTCATTCACTAGCAAGCATGGTGATTTGTGAAGCACGACTAATGCGTCCCTGGAAAGTTCCAGCATGAAATAAGACTAGGTGTGAAAGACTGTCAGGATGCAAAGAGATAAGATTTAAGGAGAAGCACTCCCTGAAAATGTGAGGATGAGTGTTACTAAGTTAATCCATATGATATCTTCTCCACCTCCAAATGTATGGTAGAATGTAGGGCACAAGCGCATGAAACAAAACATTATTCACTGTCTTCAGATGATATTTCTTCCATGAATTTATCAACAAGGGTTGACATGCTCTGTTTAAACATTTGTACAATAGATTAGTGAGCAAAGACAGAAAGTAAAGGAGCTACCCTATGTTTACTTGCAGATGCATACTCAATTGGAAAATTTGAAAAGACATTTGTTTTATTATGAATGTAGCTCTGGAGTCTTACATAATAATAGAAATAACTGCAAGCTAGATATGCTTGTAGATACGGAGGGGCAAGAAGGTAGCTATCTGCTACTGATGTTATTGCAGGAATGAGTAGATGCATGAAAGGATTTTCTGTTGTTTTCAATTTTCTCTTGAAGCCTGAGGATTGCCAGAAGCAGGATGGAGTCTGCTCAGATTTTGCTTGGCTGATTCTAGAGTTTCTACTATGAGCACAAAGATGTAATATATGTAACACAATTCAAACGAATATTAAGATGTATAAAATGTATCTGTACAAGTGCACAAAAAGGACATCCTTCATTCACCGTATAAGTTTGGAAGACAGGTAGAATTGGGAAAAGCCTTGAAATCATTCAATTTATTCTTCTAACATGGCACAAAATCACTCTGAAAGTAAACTGCAAGGCCTAGTTTTGGTAGTGAAAGGCATATGGGATATTAGTTCGTGGAACAACTGAAAGTAGACATCCTCTCTTCTGGGAGGGATGTGGATATGCTTGGGAAGCTTCTGGCTTGTAAGGTTGTCACACTATACCTCAGACAAAAGTGCATAAAAAATGATTCAGAAGAGTTAGAGGGAGTCTTAACTCTGCTGTCTAGATCCTTGTCTGTCCCCCCTACACTTTATCAGTCTGACAATAAAAGAGACGACAGCAGGCTGGATCGGACATAGTTCTGTAAAGGCAGGTATGGGCAGAGAAGCTGGACAAGGAGCAGACATTTACTGCACTGCCCCAGTGCCCTTGTGATGACACACATGAAGTACTACTACTTGTGTGCATGAAGGAAATACGCTTTGGTCAGCTGTTACTCCAGCTAATGTGGCTTACCAAAGTCAAAGGCACAAATCAGTTCCTCTCAAGAAACACAGGTAGGTACAACATGGGAAATTTGTATGGGAAGTGTGAAGTGGTTTATTCCTATGTACTAGCTCATATAAAAAGCTTGGGTCCCAAAGAAAACCTCGAAATAAGTCACAAACGCAATAGACAAATGTGTCCTGGTAATTACAAGTCAATGTCTTACATAATTTGCAGAGCTAAAGTGAGTTTGGATTGGAGTAAATGAAATTCCTTAAAGCACAAATCAAAAGCATTTCAAATTAAATTTAATATCTTTCTACTGTTACTTTTCCTCTTATGATCTGCAAAAATCAAACACACTGTAGACTTCATAAAAAGAGCAAAATCAAACTCGGGCACCTACAGCACCTCAAGTCCTAGACCTTGCTGGTGCCTCCCTGCCTGGAATTAGCTATTTTTCTAACCCAAGAGTGTAATGGCCTTCCTGTGGATAGTGAAAGAGGGAATAGCACCTTTGCATGCCTCTTTGTGTTTTCTTTGGCATTGTCATATTACTTGTTTTGAAATAAAGAGCAACTGAAGCAAGCTATGCAGCACCATCTCAGCAATTTTCAGCCTCACATATCTCACTGCAAAGGACAGTGGCAGTATGGAATCAGCTATATTTAGGAATACGCATGCTGATAATATTTTACTGCTGTCTATAAAGTGGAACAGGAACAGATGTAACACCTTCTTCCTCATCCATTGATGTTTTCTTGCTTTATGTAGCTGGAATAATTTCACCTAAAAAGATGAATTAAGCTGCTGCATTATGTCAAGCTGTAACTGTGCCACATTTTACAATTTTGTGATTCAGTCTGGGCACAGAGATTTGGGTATAATGTGAGACACAAGATGTAATATTTTTATTGTAGAAAACAAAACATTAGGATGTAAGAGAATATTCACAATAGATTGAAAAAGGAAAATAAAGGGTAAAAGCTGTCAGGTTACCTTGACATCTGATTTCCCTTTAACGTAACACATCTCGAAATTTTCTTCTGAATTGAAAAGCTGTAACAACAAATAGACCATGACTCTGAGTTTTTTACTTTCATGTTTCACAGGTTGTTTACATTCCAATGTGAAATGCAAACACACTGAAAAGAATGGAAAATATCTTATAAAACGAGAACCTGTAATGAGCTGCTCCTGAAAGAGGACTATAGTGGCCATGATATTTTGGAAATGTCAAACAAAGCAGAAACTTATCCCAGGGATTTGAAAGTAAAACTTTTCCCTCTGGATCATACTTGAACTGATGCTTTTGCAAGTTATTATGAAGCACTGCGCAGGTGACAGTTGTCAGCTATCAGATTGAGATTTATTCTTTGTTTGCACAATGGCCTGATAGCATTTCCCCAGATTAAAAGGGCATGCTACTGGTACACTGAAGTACGAATGCATGGGCATGTTGCTAATGCCACCTTCTTCTGCTTTTTGAATGCACTTCTATTCCTCATCTTTGCTGACTCTTGTGACACTGAGCTCTACAGCACAATTATGTGCTGGCTGAAAAAATACTTGACTTTGTTTGCTTTAAATCCAGTAGCTTGTTCCTGTGCTGTGCAAAAATTCTAGTGAATAATTGTTCCCCAGTTATTTATTTGAACTATTCACTATATTTATTTTTGGACCTGGATCATCTCTTCACTTCAGCATTTCCTCCTTTCCACCAAGGAGCCTAAGCATACTTACTTTTTCCTCATATGGAAGCTGTCCCATGTCTTTGATCATACATGCTGGTGTTTTCAGGCTCTACATCTTGAGGCACGAACAGCCATTTAAACAAAAGGACATCTTCTACGAGGGTTTTCTCTTCTCTCCCACAGCAGGTGAATAACATCAAGTCACAACAAACTGCTAATAGGTTCCACCTTGTCTCTGACCGAGCACTGATGGGTTTCCATTTCCTCCCATCTACACGCTGGACCAAATGAACGCTGTTTCTTGTGTGTGGTTAATGTTTAAGGCCTCATTGTGTACATGGCCTTGAAAGATATATTTTTATAAGTAAGTACCTCATAAAATATTTTTCTGAAGACATTTATCAAGAGAGACTTTAAAAAACTGTAAGGAGAGGGAAGAAGGCGGCTGGGGAAGCATAGCATGTGCTTTTCAGATGCCACAAAGCCCTGCAGCAGCAGCCTTCATGTGAGAGGCGACACTGCACATTACAGCAGGGAATCAGAAGATTTATATTCAACACTCTCTATATATGACTCTCTACGGCATCATTTTGAAGGGGCGATTATTGGCTTGACATGAGGAAATATTTTATATTGAATGCTGAAAGTTCTCTATGTACATAGCAATAATCACCTGATGCTGCTTTTTCTTACCGTATGGCTTTTAATAATAAACAATCATAATAATGATAGTTAGGTTCTCCAAAATTACCACATTTGTTTTCCAAGAACTTGCAGGGGCTGGTATTTATTACTTGATGTGAATGCTCCCTGCTCCTCTCCCTCCACCTACACATGCATATAAAAGAAGTGTAGACATATGGGAAGTGCCTCGCTTAATTTGATGGCTATGCTGTTTATTATTATCTTCCTGAGCTGCAGTAATTGTAGCTCAGTTGTTGAGCAACAATTAAAAAAGAAGTCATTGGTCCTCTGTTAGGGCTCTCCATGAGTTCTCCCATTTTCTACCCCCAAAGGTCCAATGTGTTCAAAAGCAATGCACTGACTGTGGAAGAGATGACAAGCAACACCTCTTAAATTCTTGTATAAGACAAGAGTTGGAGCACCCGTTGGGTTTAGACAAGACCACTTTGTAAATATGTTCTCTATACTTACATTTACATGACAGCTGTGTGAACTTGGGCTAATTAGGGTTTTTCAGCACATACAAATTAGGAGGAAGGGGAGAAGCATGGCAGCAAAATGACCAGACAAGGACTTACTACAGTGAAAGAGAAAGGTCTGCTTTTGGGAAGTATTATGGCATAATGCCTGCAAAGCTTAGTCTTTGTTTGTATCTCTTTTCTACAGAAAAGTTGCCTTATTGTGATAACTTGCTACACACAATAGAATAGTTTCTTCTCTTCCCTTCCTCTCCCCATATTATTAACCTATGAACAACAAGCTGATCTGGGATAAAAACCAGACTGCACTAAACTAGAGATATTTTGCCAGTTAATGGATTCAGTAGTAATTTTTCTTAGATTTTTCACTTTCTGTCTTTTGCTTTTGTTTTGTTTAAGAGAAAAGAAGTCAGCAGTTCTGAAATGCTGCCTGAAGGATGAGGTGTAGAAGTACATGTAAGCAAGGATCTAAGAAACCAACAATAGTACATGAAACCCTGTCCAGTTTCCTGCAGTTGCTTTTTGTAAAAGGCCTGTCTGGTAGAGCCTGGACTTACAGAAGAAATTACATATGCTGCAGCTGAGATTAGATTTTCACTGAGTGAATTTCTGGTTGTGCAAGACTCCTGCTGCTGTAGTTATCATGCCCTTTACCATCCATGCAGCCTGCAGTAACTGTTATTTTATGACCCCAATGTGCAGAGAGCAATAGGAAGTCTTTTGACTTACTTTCTCCCCATCTGATGTTCTGTTTATTCTAGTTATTAGAGGCTTTACCTTGACTCAGCCTAGCTCATTGGAGAAGACTGACCTCACCTGATAGCAGCTGTCTAAGCATTTTTCTTCTCCCTGCTTTCTTCAGCAAAAGTAATCTAGACTGTAAATCACTCACTCCTCTTATTCAAAACCCAGACAGCTTTTCTGGAAGCTCGCTAGGACAAACATGAAGTATGAGGGAGTTATGACCTTTTGCTAGAGATTTCCTCAGGTCAGCAATCAATATTAGGAAAAGAATGATAGCACCAAATCTGAAGTGCCATATATTGTATATACCAGATACAAATACAATTAAATACAAGCTCTTCTTTCCAACCTCCTTTTCCTTCCATGTACCTTTCTCTTCTTGCATGTTTTTTCATTATATTTGCTTTCTTCTTTTTCCTCTTGCATCTCTCTTTTTTTTTTTTTATGCCTTTTGCAGTTCTCTCTGTGCCTCTGCTTTTCTTGTAAAGTTACTCTGCTCTCCTCTTTTACAATCCCTTCCATTTTTTGTGCTCCATTTGAGAGTTCCCACCACTAACATAGCCTTTTTGTTCACTTACTTCCTGGCAGGTGTGTCCTGTGCCTCCACAGATGAGAAATCCTCTGGTCCTGCTTTTCTTAATTTTGTTCCAGCAAATCAGCTGGGTGGTGTTAGCACAGGCCTATAGTCTGGTTGCAGGATTTCCTTCTGCCTGCTAGGTTTGAGAGGGAGCTAATGAGCCAAGCACTAGGGATGACTAATTCTGGCCAGAGTTGTCCTGTGGGTCCACTTGATTTTGTTAATTATCCCATGATCCCACACGTAAAACTGACCCTGAGGGTAGAGGTCAGCAGCGTTCTTTACACAAGCCATTATGCACTTGACTGGCCAGCTAGCGAGTGAGTTATGAGCAGTGCTGGCCACATCAAGTGCTTTTCAGGGCAAGATGCTGAACACAGCGGTCTCAGCAGATTGTGTTGGATATATGCTGACATAGCTGTGTTCAGATGGTCTGAGAGCCAGTGCTGTATGAGCTGTTTTACACAAAGCTGTAACCCAGCAGCTCATGCTTGGAAGCAGATTCGAGCCAAAGCGTTGAGCCTTTGTGTTCCCCTGCTGACTAATTTATGTAGCAGCTTGCAGGTAACAGAGAAACAGTTGTTATTTTTTTCCAGCTGGATCAGAAGTAACCATGCTAAGAAAAGGCAATGAATCTCTCCAGCCGTATGCGCATGTCCTTCCAGGCTACTGAGTTGGTTCAGTATTTTGCTCCCTGAAGCAGCAAAGCAGCTGGAACAGAAACCTTTCCCTGACACCAAAGCACCTTGGATCACAGACAGATTCACTTTGCCCTCAAGATCACAATAACGAACTAATAATAACTAATATCGAACTTCACAAACAAGCATTCTTTTGGCCTTAAATTCTGGGCAATTCATGAAAGTTATGAAGCAGAACCTTCCATGAACGCAGGTGCTACTGAATATGAAGTCTCATTTGCATTTCTCTTTACTAAAGTAGTGCTGCTGCTTTTGATGCCATCACCATTGGCAGACATGGTTTTCCAAGACTGTTTTCCAAGGGGAGGATCTTAATAGAAAAGACCTTTCATCTGCCAGTTTGGAGGTGACAGTACTTTGTTTCTGGTCCCATTTCATAACTATGTTAAGGCCAGGTGAGAAGGAAATCATCTACAGGAAAGAAGGTACTTACCTCTCTGCAGTTGGACTACTTTCAGTTACCCTATCATGAAAACAGCCCTGTCAGTGATCATGAAAGTAACTGTTTGCAGTGAAAACTCGATCTGTTTTGGCCTGTCTGACAGAGGTGAACTGTGTGCCCTTGGTGAAGACTTCCCTGAGACAGCCCCGAGCTTTGCAGAATGCACTCCCTGAGCTTAAAACTCACAGGTTTGTTGATGTGAATCTCCAGAAAAGGGATGAATGCTTCTCTGACTTGTGTTCCCAGCAGCCATGTTGATTTTAGTTGCACTGAGATGCCTAAATAAAAATGGACATTGGGCTAAAATTGTAATTACCTTTTTAGAGGAAGTTTCACACTAGAAGTTGTCTGAAAACTTTTCATGAGTGGAATGAATTGCAGCTGTTTGATGTCTCACACTCCTGCTCCAGAAGACACAACAAGCACTCCTTATGCCTAGAGTACCTGTGACTGAAATAGTCAAGAACAAGTGGCAAAGACTGAATTCAAGTCTTGCTTACTAAAGAAAAGGGGGAGGGAATTCCTGGTGGTTTGCTGTATTTTCTGAAGTGACATGTATACTCAGATAGCCAGTTTCAGATCATCTTTTAAGATCAAAGTTTTTGCTTCTGCTGGAGGAATACCTCCCAAACCTCACACGATCTGTTGCTAGGCTGGAATCTACCACACAACAGCTCCTTTCTTTTAACTAGATTATGCTGCAGGAGGAAGGTAGCACTTGAATGTATTTAAATGCATTTTTCTACTGTTAAAATAGACCTGGCTGTAAAACCATAACCCCATTTACATCATATGTACCCAGGCTTATTTCTATTTATACAGTACCCAAAGTAAAATCTTTCCTTAAAAAAAAAAGAAAAAAAAAAAAAAAAAAAAAGAAAGACATTTAGCTATTTTTTCTTTTGTAAACCTTTAGACCAGCAGCTGTGCTTACTACCAGGATGACAGGATGCAAAACCACATTGTTCCTTAGAAAAAAGAGAGAAAAGACAGAAAAAAAGAGTGAGAAGGAAAGAGAGAGGCCAGGACCTCTTCTCTCTGGTCAGGCACAGACCATCTTATCGCTCCTTCTGAGCCCCGTAGGGGGTTGGCAAGAAAGAATTTGTAGCCACAGGGACATGTTATCCAGAACCAAGGATTGAATCTAATTGTAAGCAGATTTTGCCTGCCTTTTTTGGATGAATGATGGCCCACTGGCATGTGACCTGGCTTGGCAATTTCCCTACAGTGTCCAGGCTGCCATAAGGAGATACGTAATGTCTAGAGTGATAGGAAACTCTAGTGCAGATGGTACAGATCTGCCTCATAAAATGACTCACTGTGAATCTTCACAGAAATCTCAGCTATAAAAATGATAATGGAAAAAGCATAAGAAAATGTAAAATGTCTTCAGAACAATTTGTTCCATCTGATGTCTTCAATTTTGGATACAAAAAAGATATATTCTACAACCAAAATAACTTCTTACCCTTCCTTTTTTTTTTGACTGACCAGGCAAAATCAACAGGACCAGGTACTGGAACCGTGAAGGTGGAGGCAGCTCTAGGAGAATCATAGTGACAGCTTGCAGTGCTCTGGCCACTCCCCTTAAGGAAGAGAACTGACTTCTTGGGGAATGCTGCTTGTATAAAAACTCTTTTCTGCCTTTTCCACTCCCCTTGTCCCTCTGATAGTTAGAGGAACCAAGTATTAAAAAGGGTACCCATGTTTTTCCCAAGAAAGCCACTGAGTTTTAGTTCAGAAACAGATTCTGAACCCCTGTGGGTGGAATTTTTCCTGTAATCCCTGAAGTGATTAAGAGCATGTATTTTAGCAGATATTATGTCATTGACATCAATCTTTTTCAATTCTTCCCTTTGAATTTTCATATGTTTTCCCTTGCTTTTCAGTACAACTTGCTGATCTTTTTGCAGTGTTTATCCCTTATTTAATGCAACATCCTCACAGCATTCCAGATTGCCTGTGACTTTTATTCACTTTACTGTGTTCAGTAGGGACAGGCAGTAAAACAAGACCACGAGTTACACAAGAGTAACTGAGTCTGAGAAAAGGGGGGTATCGAATGTGGTTTTACTGTTTCTCCTCTTTCAACCATGGGAAATGATATCAGAACACTAAGTAAGAACATACAAAACATTTTGACAGAAAAAACACTATCTGCTTGCAGGTTACATGTGATATTCTGATGGTGATACAGGGCACCTTAAATTCTTACTTCATAGTTGCTATGTCATCATTTTAATGTGGTTTAACAGCAAATACTTTAATTTTCCTCACCTCACTCATGTTAGATTTACAGAGCAGTTCCTGTGCGAACAAACCAGATTTTTCTGTAAAATGAGTCCCAGGGTTCACCTCCATGAACTCAACAAGGTGTCTCCAATCCCTTGTGGGGGAAGCAGGGTTAGACCAAATGTCTGGTCCTCTGGGCAGCTGCAAACTGCAAAAGTGTGTGGGACACTTGGTCCAAGGAATCACAACCAACCTAGTTCAGGCCAGAGCTACATGGGTGGAAGGGCTTCAAAACAAAAATTATCCTCTTAACAGGTGCACACTCCTGCAGCACTGCTTCCCTTGCTCAGCCTTAATTCACTTACCTTCTCCTGGCTGCTTCTCTGCAAGACCAAGCAGCACCAGAGAGGCATAATTTAACTGTTTTTCAGGGACTGCTGAACAACAATTCTCTCCCCCAACCCAAAAATCACACTGGAAACACTGTGGCTGTTAACCCCAAGACAAAGAAGTTATCTCCTCAAAACAAAGAATCATTCTGAATATCCTTCAACTTTCCTTCTCTATCTAATACTGTCTAATGCAGTGCCTCTGTGAAGAGTTTTCTGTAGAGCTGTCTCCAGCTGGCTATTTATTGAGGCACTGCTTTGACTCCATGCAGATAGACAAAAATGGAGGGGAACCAGTACATGAGACTTTTTGACTGTTGATGGCACTAAGCTGTGTGCTTGTCATCTAATGCATACGATAAATTTGTGCCAGCCCAAGTGTCCTTTTGCCCACAGGATACTAGTGGGATGAGATCATAAAAATGCTGAGATTTATGCAAAGGGATAAAGATGCCCTTCAGTCAGTAAGTCTCCTACTCTGGTACACGGTGACAGGTTTCAGACTAAGCCCAAACTGCCTGCATTGAAGCAAATGAGGCAAGGGGCAGGTCCTTGTCGGGAGAGGGAGCCCACACAGAGTAATCTGTGGTGAAACAGGGTGACATATACAAGGGGCTCAACTGTAATAGCAAGAATTCAAACAAAATTATCTCTCAGTTTTTTCACCTCTTGAACCCTCTGGAGCCATACTTGTCTGATACATCCAGAATTAAAACTTCAAATTGACTTTCAAAACTATGATTTGTGGGTAGGGTGATTCTCCTATTACAGCAAAACAGTTGCGGAGGAGCACGCAGAAACAGCAGAGTACTATATGATTCAGATTTTTTTTTGACACTACAGCACTGATTTGTAAGCATGTTTAGGACTTACCATTTGACATTTTCCCCTGAAATTTAGATGAGGTTCCCCCCCAGATTTCAGCCTGAGACTTATTATTATAGTCTTAAAACCCACAGTATACACAACATCATTTATTTGTAAAAAGGAAATGAATTCTGTGCTTGTATTTGATATGAAATGCATATCAAATGCTACTCTGCATTTGCACCATACTGCAAAAGACTTTATATGCAGGCTGTAAAAGGTTGACTCAGGCAGGTTATGGGGAGAAAAGTCAGAAATACAATCCTGAATCTTTCTCTGCCATGCTATAAAATCGGCTATTTTTTGTCTGTATAAACAATTTCATTTCATAACCAAGCCCCAGGAATGTAGGCCTGTGATGAAAATATATAATTCAATTTGAAGCTGAATATTTGGTGATAAAAGTACTCCCAGGAATAATATTTAAAGAAGGATTACATTCTTCCATACTTTAGTTGGTTGCTTTCTTCTGACAAAGTAAACAAAGTCACTTGTACTTTTAACTCACTACGTCAGAAATGATGACTGATAAGGTTTCCTAAGTATTTCTTTATACACAGAAATATATTTGCTTCATTTAAAATAGCCATACAGTTATTTGTAATTTACTTTCAGATTTGTTAAATTCTAAGGTTACTAACTTTCACTGTAAAAAACAATCACGGGAGGTGTGAGATCTTAATTAGAATACTTACTTACCTGACAGTTCTGCAGAATCCCACTCAGCTTTCAAAACTCATTTATATACATGGCTTTATATGATACTAGAATACTTTGGCAATAATAAGATTGTAATTGAATTATGCAATAGACTCTTTCTACAGTGTCCTGTAAGCATTTTTTTTTTCCAAATACTCTGCATACCAGTAAACACTATGTGTTCCATCCTTCTCCTGAAACTGCTTAGAAGTGTGATCTTAAAGGGAGTTAGTGGAAGAAAAGCTCTTTTTCCCCTGCTTCAGCCAATAAACGTATCCAAAGTAGAAGTTATCATGGTTTTTCTACAGAAATGGTTCATAAGCTGCATTTTTCTGGGCGGACAAAAGTCACTGAACAAATTACAGTGAATTTCCTCCATTGAAATCCTACAAACCATCTAAGGAAATAAATACAAGTAATGGTGCAGTGCTGCACTCTTTAATGCTCTTCGTTTCAGGACTAGACTTTGTTTCATTAGATACGGTTGCAAGCTGCAAAGTTTGGATTCAGTTTTTTTAATGAGAATTTTGAAAGTTCAGAAGTTTGTATAACTAAGTTGTTGGTTTTTTTCCCCCAGACTGTTACATGGAAAGGCTCCTGCTGTGAGGTTTGGATAAAATCTGGAGGTTTGGTTGAGTGCTATTTTTGTTTCTAATGTACTCAAGTTCACAGTGTTCACAGCCTGCCATAAACCCCCTCTGTTAAACATGCGCATTGTTAAAACATGCAGAAGATTTGGCTCAAATCAAGCGTCGCCTAATGGAAGCCAGCAGAACTGAGGGCTGGAACGAACCCCTAGCTGCAGTATATGACCACAGTGAACACCTGGACTTGCTGGAAACAGCAAAACAAATGGCATTTTCATAGGAACCATGTCTGAGAATTGCTTAAACACTTGGCACCCTAGCTCAGGTAAGAGCAGTTCCTCTGAAATGCTTCTGGTGCTCCAGGAGAGGCTGTCTTAGGCACTGCTCTGATTTTGACAGAGATTACATTTCTGGCCATGTTACTTATGAAGCAGTTGTAGTTTTATAGCTGAAAACAAGGCTCATTCTTGAATTGTCAATAAAATATGGCTAGTTTTTCCAGCTGCTTTGTGAGCTCAGTCCACTGGCACTGGAGTCAGGAGGGGTTGTTTGCCACAGCTGCTCCCCAGCACAAGTGAAGAAGTGCCCTTTCTGACTACTCACACATGGAGCCTTGAGCTCTTTGGCTCCCAACAGACAGCTCTACACAAGCATCTGAGCCCCATTTTGCAAGCAGCTTCTTTCAATTTATCCCCTGTAACACCTTCATTACTTTACACTTCTTTTGCACACACGGAGAGGGCAGGGAGAAATAAATGAGACAGCAAATGTTCTGGGGGAAATCTGTGGCCCAGCTGGGTGCTTTCTACCTCATGTGCTGTTTTCTTTTGGAAGCTGGGATGCTTTTAACGATGATGGTTTAAATGGTATATGCCCCAAGGAGACCATGACTAGTATATTTTGATTCCTTGGGAGAAGCTATGTTGTACACTGTATCTGCCAGGAATGGCTTCCTTATTTTTGTTGTGCTGATAGGGCGTTGCACAGGTGACCCTCAGTGCATCACACTGAGAAGTGCTTTATGTGCCAGCTATGGGAGGCTGACCTAGGGAAGAATGTGTTGAGAAAAGTCAGAAAGAAAGTCTCAATTCTTTCTTTTTTTCCTCTGACATGCCAAAAAATCAACTATTTTTTGCCTGTACAAACAATTTCATTTTAGAATCAAGCCCCAGGAATGTGGACTTATGATGAAAATATATAATTCAATTTGAAGCTGAACATTTGGTGATAAAAGTATTCCCAGGAATAATATTTAAAGAAGGATTACATTCTTCTATACATTAGTTGCTTTCTTCCTTTGGCAAAATGAATTAAGGCCCTGTGTACATTTCACCCCAAACACCTCAGCTAATACTTGGTAAAGTTCACTTGCCATTTTTGCGCATGCTTGCAAAATGGCTACCATATTGTTTGCCTTTAAATAAAATAAACGCTAAAATTTAAGATTTTCTGGATCTGTCACGCAGGATCCAGAAGATTGTGGCCTTTGACAGGGTGGTAGGTCTTAACTAATTCAGGAGGCAGCTGTTGACAACTGTGAAGGCTATTTCGTCTGAATAGCAACGTTTAGAAATATCTTTGATTTCCTTTGTGGAAATAAGAAAAGAATCTTACCCATGCCATAAATACTTTCAAACCACTAAGATTCATGTGAACGACAGTTGGAGATGATTATGTCTGAATCGTGCATGGTTTAGGAGACTTCTGAGAGTATCAGTAGTCTGTGCATTGTGCAGGTCATTTGGTGGGAGGAATGGAAAGGACCCTACATTTGACCCCACCATAAGTCAGTGACCTTTGGAGGGGTGGCAAATATAGAAAAGGGACCTTGACTGTGTGCCTCGTGCTCCCAGCACTGCAGTAAGAGAAAGGTGCCTAAAAGCTGCGGCAGTCCCAGCAAAGCAGAGCAGCCCAGACCTCCTCCAGTCTTTCTGGCAAAGCTGGGCTGGAGTCTGAATGCCTCCAGTATGAGGGGAAACTGGGGACAGGTCTGCTTCTCCACCACTCCTGAAGTGCACCCAGAGGCTGAAAAGCTGCGCAAACATACTCAACAAAATCCCTCCATGGATTAACCTTGCACATGATTATAAGTCTATGAAGAGCTTATGGAAAAGTCATTCTGACCTGTGTATCTATTCTGCCTCGTTATTATGATGACTGAGAAAAAGAACACTAAGAACTTGATATGCTCTCTTTTAGTAAAAAAAGCACATTTTTACAATGCTACCAGAAAGCTGAACTGGGACTCTTCTGATACTTGTATCTTCCTGGCATGGAGTCTTTTTGCCATAAATACACTCATCCCAAAGCCTAAGTAAACCTCTGAGATTTTGAAGTTGTAACCATAGTAAACATCACTTAAAGAGGAGAAAAAGTGTTTTGTCAGTGTCATTTTAGCTCTAAGTGGTAGAATCACTATTTCTCTGAGATACACTATTCTTTTTTTCTCAAAACAGACTTGGTAATATCAAAGAATTCCAGTGGACTATTTCAGTTATAAAAGAAAATTAAGTTTGATACATGACTACTCAAAGGGCTTTTGAAAATATCATGGCAGAATGACCTTCAAAGAAAGTGTCAGTCTCAATAAACACTCAGCACAGCTGTGATATCAAGCCCCTTTCTTGGGATCCCGAGATACTGCAAAAGCTTTCAGGAGTGAGAGGTATTCGCTTTTCAGTCCAGCTTGAATTATTTCTATATTAGGTTTTATTGGATCTATATGTGGCTATTTTATGGCTCTTTAATGTTTATGATGTATTTATTATCATTCCTACATTTTCCCTGCAGCTCTATTGAAGAGGGACTATCTAAAGGTCATGAAGCTATTTGTTACTGTACCTTTAACTTACAGCTGCTCTGTATTTTTCACTTGAATAGTTCGGCAGGGTGACTGACATTAATTAAGTCTCACTATGTCCATCTGAATTCACAGTCACATATAAAATGCATTTCAAATAGAGGGAAACTGAGTCCAGGAGCAGACTGTGCAATGAAGCAAGTTTATAACAGGGCCTGGGAAGGAACCTGCAGATGGGAGATCCCTGTTGCCAATGCCAAGCTGTAAATTATGTCATGAAGCAGGGCAAAAGCCTTCCTCCATTGCTCAAAAAATTGCCACTCAAAATGAGAGAATTAATAGTAGCCCCCAGCCTATTTCTTGGTGAGGAGTGTTGGCTGGCAGCAAAGTGAGGTAGATTTTGTTTTGGCCCTAGAAGCAGGTCTGGGCCCAGCCCAAGTAACAAGGCAGCGTTGGGGCCATATGGGATAAGAGTGTGCACATTGTACATGGCAGCTCTAGCATTCCCTGAGATGTACCGTATATCTCAGCATAGGTGTGGCATCAATGAGATGGTGTCCATGCCATGAGTCTGTCCCTGGACAGTCCTCCTTGCCACAGTCCTCAGTCACAGTCACAGTCTGACTTCATCTGACTACCCTGTTGCCCTCTAATTTCAGTTCAGACTTCTCTTGCTGAATCAGATACCAAGAACTCTCTCCTTTCCTTCTGTCCTACCAATTGTCCAGCCCCTTTTAATAAAAATAACTCATCTGGGAAGGAATCTCTGGAGGTCATCTAGTTCAGTCTCTGTTTATGATCTTCTTAAGTCTCTTGAATTCAATTAACAATGGTAAACCATGACTCAAATTGCAGGTATTAAAATAACAAAGTACTCAAGAGCACTGAAGAAACAAAGGTGACTTAACACCACCCTCAACTTGCTTCCACACCAAAGTTTGCTTAGATTCACATTTAAATGATGGATTGATTTTTTTTTTTTTTTTTCTTGTGCTTGGGAAGACCTTTGGTCAGAACCTGTCTATGCAATCTTGTGAAACCTCTGCATCAACATATTCTCAGCCTTTATGACCCTCTGTGAACTGAATCTCAAACTCATAAAAGACTTGCTTTTCTCCGTGACAGCTGTGTGAACAGTATACCTGATTGTAATAGAGGGATTTACTGGCTTTCAGTGACCCATCCATAGAAACTTGGAAAATTGGCAGAGGCCCTGAATGATATGCAAGGCCTGAACCTGACTTCTCTAGCACAGCTGTACTGCTTCCAGGGTGGCAGCACTCCCTGGTGACTCCAGAAACTCCAGTGTGCTGGATACAGGGACCCGTACTCCTTTTCCTTTCCCCATCCTGGATTTTTCTAGGTTGACGTTCTCCTATATTAAAGAGCTGCTTTTTTTCCTGCAGTGGTTGTGCTACATAGATGAGTGACTGTTGCATCTGCAGGTCACAGTGTCATATACCTGGTGCTTGATTGCTATTTTCATATCTGGAAAAGAATTTGCTTCTTTGTTGAGAAACCAAACTGGAACACCTTATGATTAAAGATAAGATATAAAGGACATTCTGGTTTTATACTTATTATAATATTTCTTTGTGAAAATAGTAAATGTAATTGGACTATTTCCTTTCGACTTCTTCTCCTCCTCTCTTCCAACCTCTCCCAACTTATACTAACACACAGATCCTAAATTAAGCTGTGTTCCAAGTTCAGACTCCTCTGGCTTGCTGGTTTTCAGCCTGTCAGTAGTTTGTAGGCTAAGGCACAGTAAACAGAGCTGTTCTTAGAAATATAGTGGCTTGATAAAAGCATATAGTTTCAAAACCACTCAACAAAATTTTCATCAGAAGGGATCTCATGCTATTACTCCCCACATGTAGTCAATATATCACTTTAACTACAGTGCATTTACCCTCTGTTTATCTTCCCTTCTGAAGCCATGTGGAATACTCATCTTCTCTAATCCTTCTCTATAGTATTTCTAAAGTACTTTACAAGCTTCAAGTAATGGACTTTAATGCCTTGCAGCAGCTGAGCTGGTAGCATATATGATACCTTAAATGTAACAATCAAAGAAGCATGCAAGATTTTGGTATTTCCGCTGGCTTGCAGATGTGCAGTATCGAGGTCCAAAAACTGTAATGTCAAGTTTAAACTAAAACTGTTTAAAACAAAATAATGTCTCACTGCTCTGTGTAAACACCCCTATAATGTGAGAGGATATTCTCTGATAGGGAAAGAGCTGGTATTAAATATCAGTTACCTGAACCCTATAGTAATTTCTTTTTTGTATGTGTGTCCATGAATAACCTTGCTCAAGATTTATGTAACGGAGTGTATTGTTTTATTAATCCAGAGCATGTGGTATTCTCCAGGTGCTAAGCTTTGATCTTGCCCTTCTATGTATTGAGTTTTCTGGTTCTCATTGACACTGACGCTCCTGATTTAAGGTAATCCTCTTACTGTTGGGGACAGGAAAAAATGCAAGTGAACTCTGCAGTAAACTTGGAATCTTTTTCCTTTTTTTGGTCTCAGTTCTGATTGAATCTCCATTAAATTCTGTTCGGCAAAATCCAGCCGCTGCTTTTAGGAGTAAAAGTATATCTTTTTGCAACATTTTATGGCATGGAATGTTGTTTATGGCACATTATATTACAGTTTGAAATGTTAGCATTCACTAACTAGAGGAGCTGTGGGTTTATATTAAAACAACTGAGGGACGTAAAAAAACCCCAAGAAGCAGTTTTCTATGTCCCTTGGCTGGTAACAGAGGAAAACAGTAAGAGTGTGAGCACGGGTGGAGTGGAAGGCATGGAGCAGGGGAAGGGAGAGCAGCACAGGGGAAAAAACCACCGGAGCAAGGAAGAATCCTTCCAAATGGGTCAGGCTGCATGCAGGCTGCAGGTGAGAGAACAGGCTGAAGATGCCGCTCAGTTAACTTTTGAGGGACCACTGGATGAGCAGCTGCTTCTCCTCATGGTTCCAGTTGCAACTGGCACTATCTTCCTGTTTCTCGCCTCTGCTCCAGCATTTTTCTCATGTACCTTGGAAATTTTTTTCACAGGCATATGTTGATTTGAGGTGAACTGGTTTTGAATAGGGTTGGTTGGTGTGATGGGCTGGCGCAGGTCAGAGAAGGTGTGGAGCCAGTTCCTCACTTCTGCTCAGCCTACAGCATGCCTGACATGATGCCAGCCAGCTCTGCAACACTCTGCCAACACAGGCACGCCTTCAGAACGAGTGGGGTGGTGAGGGAGCAATATTCTGTGCTCTCAAATCAGGGATTGTGGGGTGAGTGGGGACAGGCATCAAAATATCTGCATCCCTTGAGCTGTCACTGGGAACAGGACATTGATTCCATGTTGGACAGGAGAGCTCAAAGGGATCATCCAGTCCACTCCCGTGCCGCAGACCAATATTACTAATGCCAGGGTATTGTTTCACGTTGATATCTGCATTCAGAATATTTGGTTAGTTTTGATTCTCTATGTAGAATCAAAACCATTGAAATTTCAGGAAAAAGAGATATCATTATGCTGCCCATTAAATTTTAAAATAATTATTGCCCTGAACAATGCATATCTTGCAAATTTCTGATTTTGTTTTCCTGGAATATAAAAAGAAATGACAAAACACCACAGAGAAGTCAGACATCTGTATATTTACATGAATTTGTCTTCTGAAATACTTGAAGTTTATGGCTCAATAATAGAGATCAACAGCCTTAAAATGACCTCTGTAAGCACCACTGAAGTACTTGGGGGCTGTTGCATAGCTTTCCTAGCTCAATACACACTGGTCTGATACACTTGTCTAAGGAAAATCAAATCTTGCAGAAAAATTCATTGACTAGACAAATGTCATAGTAAATAATGGAGAGGAAAGTGAAATATTAGGACTAGCTTTTTTTTTTTTTTCAGAATTATATTAAAAATATAGAAAAAGCTATGTTGCTTTTTCATTCTTGTAGGTTTTTTTTTTATATACTGAAAGAAATAGAATTTTCTCCGCTCAGATTCCTTTTTCAATATTTTTCACTTATAAAAGCATAACAAGATTGACACTTTTATTTGCATTTTTGTTGAAAAGAAGTTATTCTTACTCACTTTTATTGGAGGTTTTGAAAAAGAATTTTTAAGTGTGACAATGACTCAGGCAGGCCTCCAACACATGGAGAAGAATCAGTCTTTTGTCCTGCAGTGAAATACCTGATGCTGGCCACCTCCAGTGAGAGGACATGGGGTTAGAAGGACAGTGGGTTTGAGCTACTTGGACATTTCCATATAACCAGTCTAATGTCAAGAGCAGTTCAGGGAGATTTTTATCGCAGGTGTTGCTCTGAAAGTGACAGTCAATTTCAGCAGTATTTAGTTTTGATTCTGCCCAATACTTCTAACATAATACTTAGTATTCTCTGGGCCTTTGGCCTTTTTTTGGCTGATCACCCAAATACCAATTTCCTTCCACAGCTGCAGAATTACAAATGGGTTGTGAACAGTCATATACATAAATGGCTCTTTTGTCACAGTCTTTTGGGTATTAATGTCTGCAGCACTTGGTGAACCAGGGATGAAGGAGGAACTTCATACAGTAACCATGGGCAGGAGAAAGAGGTGACTTAGCTTGTCCTTGCCAGGGCACTGGTCTGAGGCATGAACCCCTGAAATCATTCACTGCCTTCCAACAGGCGCTGAAAGCACATGGGGCAATTGGGTTAATTTATCAAGAGAATTTGTGATGCCCCATCCCTAGCAGTGTTCAAGGCCAGGCTGGACAGGGCTTTGAGCAACCTAGTCTACTGGAAGGTGTCCCTGCCCATGGTGGGGAGTTTGGAACTGGATGATCTTTAAGGTCTCTTCCAATCCAAACCATTCTGTTATTCTATGAATTCAACTGCAGAAGTGTCTGTTTTCCCACTGATTACTGAAGGATCTCAGGTGGCTGGACCAGAGTGTCAAGACACTTGTTGATCTGCTAGCTTGAACACACTTCACAGTTCAATATTAAATTGATTAATATTTTTGCAGCAGGGCTGGCATGTGCATAGAGATGCTTCCTGCCCCAGCCAGATCTTGTGCCCTGATGCTTCAGCAGCTACCAACCTGATGCTGTAAAAGTGCAAGAAGCAGAAACCTTTGTGTGCTTCCTGCCGCTCATAAAGGTCAGTTTCTTTGTCTCTCCCATGTCTTTACACTTGTGTTCATGCAATGATTGTTGGCGTAACCAGGGAGGTTTTAGCTACACTCCGAAATGCAGCTCCTGCCAGAGGGAGTTGGGACTGAAAAATTTAATGTGAGGAGCCTGGCAGCAGCTGACATAATTTATGGACAGAGCAGACAGAAGGATACATAGCTTCAAAAATGTTGTTAGTTTGTGTAATATGTAAGGAGGACAGTGTAATGGAGTGTGTATACATGGAAATAGTACAAATATTTTGCCAGCGTCCTTAGGGTATTGAGAAAAGATTTCCGTTCTACTAGTTGAATTGTCATGAGGGATTTTCAAGGGTCAAGTTCCATATTGCAAGGAGGATATGAAACTTTTAGGCCATTTATTGCATGGACATGTGAAGCAAAGATTATGCATGCTTGGAGGTTGTAAAAACAATTGGCTCTTTTATGTTTGAAAAGAGGCTTTGTGTCATGGACTGTATTGCATCACTGAATCTTAATCTCTTGAAAGGCATGATTGAGAAGATGGTGCTGTGCATGCTGAAGGAGTACGGCAGGCTCATTAGAGGGTCTACAATGAACCCTCTCAACAAGTGGCATAGTAGAAGCTGCGCATCATGTGAGTCTTGCAGATTGCAAAATATGAAACTCAGTAGTGAATATGATACACCTTTTAAAGGGGCCCAGTAAACTGGGAAAAAAAAATAAAAATTCCTGGGGAGCCTTCCTTCTTGCTATGGCCACAGAGAGTTTGGAATAGAAAATGTTTTTGTCTCCATGGCATATTCTTGCAACGTTTTTCTATTATTCTCTAGACTGAGTTAGTTTAGCTTTGCTGTGAGGAAGTAGGACAGCACATGGTCTTTCCCTGCTTTAGGTGCAGTTTAGGAGGGATCCTGTGGAGAGTTCAGAGCAACAAGGCAGGCTTTTAGGCACTGGAAAAGTTTAAGGTTTTGTTGGGTGTGGGGTATTGGTCCATTGATCTACGCATTTGAAAGGGACATTGATACACACAAAAATAAGAAAAGAGAGTAAAAGCAGCAATGGGTCACTGAAGTGTTTTATATTTCTTTGGGTATTACATGCAGAAAGTAAAACCCCAGACTTTTTTGTGCTTTTTAACAATTTCAGCTTTCTATAAGTTGCTACCAAGATTCTTTCTTTTATCACTATTTTATCACTAAATCCTTGTGGATGTCTCTAAAGAGATTTTATTTATAGAACATTTTGTAGTTCTTCTTTAAGTAGAAATCTCAAGTGCAGTTTTGCTGTTCTCTCTGTCTAGGTTGTTGTTACATTTTCTACCTATTACATCTTAGTAATATAATACATTACATGACCTAAACCTTCCTTGCACACATAAACCAGCAAGTTATTATTTTACTTTGCAGCCACCCCAACTGCATACTAAAATCATCCGGGAAAGTGATTTCTAGTGATTGATTTGATAGACAAAAATAAATTGCATTGTATTTTATACTTAATATGAAGACATGTATAAGAAAAACAGTAGCAATCAGCAATCTGTATAATACTGTACATGATTAAAAAAATATGAACTAATAATGTCCAGATGGGGAACTTCATACAGTACTTCAAAGTTTTCCTCTAATTTTCTGCTCTACAGTAACAATGGAGGAAACTTTATATTTTCTTTCATTCTTGTACACAGATCCTAATATTTCTTTTAAACTGCACACGCCACAGGGCACACCAGCAAGTAATAAAGCTTTGTGAAGCAGGTGGCCTGTCTGTTGCTCTGCTCAGTGGTTGACAGTGCATTTTTCAGTTAAGAAAGAAGCTGTTTCATTGGGCAATTTTAGAGACATATAATGAGATTCCTCAGGCTGATAAAGAGTGTTGATAGAATGAGGAGAAAAGTGTCTGAATACAGACATTTATATGTAGACAGACAGATAACTCATCCGCCCTGTCCGTTAGTACAGAGTGTGCTATAGTCTTCTTGGATTTCCTTCATTACGCAGTCTGTAGCTTAAACTACACTGACATTTCTTTTCTTCTGCCACAGCAAAACCTACTCCAGTTTTTATACTTTCCATGTTCTTGCCTGTGGATGAGTTGTCCTGCATGAAAGATTTAGATAATCCAGGTACATTTTATTCTGTGAGGCATTCTTCTTTCTAGACCATAGCAGAGTCAAAGAATTCCTCAACAACTTCCAGAGTTTATAAGAAGGGGAAATCATGTGGGGAAGAGGAAAATCAACATATCACACCTTTGGCTAGCTTGTCTTGGTGCAGCATGTTTCTTTAGGTCCTGGACAGCTAGTTTACATTATGTATAATGCCTAATGCTATGCAATCGTTTATTAGATCCTTAGGTGCTCCCCAAAGGCTGACATTGTCAAGAAAAAAGATCAAACAACCAACAATTTAGAATAAATACATGTTGAAGTGTGGTCCTACTTAGAAAAAGAGACTGTAAAACTAGCACCTTTTAACTCAACAGACTCTACTCATATTAAGTTGTACAAACGTCTTTTACTGACAAAAATAAGCTTTTACTGTTTTTTAACAGGCGGTCCACACAGTGATGGTTGACTGAATTGTACTGTGATTGTTCTTGGACATTGTCAGCAGAGTCATGTACTTGTTAACCTCTGCATAATTATTTGGAGCAATGAAACTTCATTGGCTTTACTGCAGGGATATTTGATTGCAGTGTGTTATTACTTTGGTAGCTGATGACCTTACTGGGTTTACAGCACACCCAGAAGCTGCTGGGTGAGCCCCAGGCAGGAAGGACATGGTTTAACTGCCAAAGGTCAGGATGAATCTCTGCCTGAAAATGAAGACTGTTCGGAACAGAAACTGATGATAAGAAATGACAGCACTGGAGCCTTAACATTCAGAAAGTCACTGAAGGAGCAAAGCTGTAGCCAATGCCTAATGCAAACCTGGCCCATGCTTTGGTAAAGCACTCTCCAGGCTACTTGCAGGTTTCAGAGTTGCAGACTTCAGTATGAGCAGTTACATAATTCCCAATAGAGCTATTTGAAGCACTCCTGTAGGAAATTCCGACCTTCTGAAAGCCTTTCTAGTCTGAGCTAAAATGAAAATCTTGCTGTATTGAAATTTCCCTTGGGAAGAAAATAAAAAAACCCTGAAATATCCAGCATCAAAGAGAGCTGTATGTTTCAGAGTCCTCCTGAGGTGTCCTGAAACAGAGGAACCACTCACTTTTGGTGGAGTATGGACAGACTCTGGAGCATGTAATATTTGCTGATGCTTCCTGCCTTGCTATTTGCTTTGTGGATACAGACTTCAGGTTTTCAAAGATTTCTTGCCTGGCATTAGTGGTCTGAGTTCCAGGTGTTCCTGCTAGAGTTAGATTGCTGAAGGCTCTCTTCCTCCTGGTTGGTGCAGAAGGCGTGGGAGCCCCAAGACTGATGATTGAAGATGGTGAAGAGGTCCCAGTCAGTAGGTCACAGGAGCATCACTGTACTAAATGCTTTTCTCATACCTGGATGCTATCTCCTGAATACTTCTTCCCTTTTTCAAGAACTGAGTTGCTCCTCCCCAGTGCTATGTAGGTGATTCTGCTAGTAAAAGTGATTTATGTTCAGCCCTTCCTCTCTTTTCTGAGATGGGGAATGAAGGTATCAGTTGCCTTCATGATTCTCTGTGGTGGACCTCTGTACTGAAAGCTGAAGGCCTGGACTCCGCAGTGGGATAAAGAAACCTTATCTGTTTCACACAGGTTTTTATGAGAGAATAAGTAATGGCTTCCACCACCAAATGGGACTGAGCTGATGACTTCATTATTTCCTTCAACAGTGCCGTGGATTATCTTATTTTCTAGAGTATAAAGTACTTCTGTCCTAATTCACTTCGGTGCATCAGTAGAAATGGAAGAAATGAGGGTCAGTGTTTTCTTGGCACTGAGGCCCTTTTGCTATGGTCTCTGCCACATCTGGGCTTTGTGTTTCTTCACCTTTTGTTTTGTATAAGGAAAGGAGAGCCACATTCCTATCCTGCTGTAAACTAACTCTGCCGTAAAGTAACCAAGTAGATGTCAGTCAGTGGCATCTGGTTTCATCTCTAAATTGAATGCTGACCTCTGCAGCAGGCTATGTCCTTTCACAAGAGGCCAGAGGGGTGGGAAAATAAGAAACTCCTACAGGTTTGTCTTCTTTATTAAAATAAATGGATCACTATAAGAATAGACAGTTCACAATTCATCAGGGAAAAATCAATACAGAGGAGGTTTTTCACTAAAGTTTATTGGACAGAAAGCATTATATGCTTAAATACCATGAGGACATGGGAAGCCAGGTACACCTCCAAATATTTCAAATAAAAGCAGAATTTTCTAAACACTGGCAATGATTTTCTTTGTAAATAGGTTTAACCTTGGACCTTCTGTCATCTTGTATTTTTACACAGGAAATTAATTTTCTACGTCCTCTGTGTGCATAGAGAAGACAGAAAGTTGAAAAACTCCAAGGGATTTCCAAAAAAGCCTCCATATAAATTTTAAAATTAAACAGATGTTATATGATTACCATTAAATCTGAGCCATGGTTTCCTAGGTTATAAACTACACATGATGTTCTGAAGCAAGAGATGAAATAGATTTTTTTCAATTACTGAAGGTTTTCCAGATCAAAAAGATCAGGATTCAGATGAATCCAATTAGGTCTTAAGTTTCAGTGAGAGTTTATAAACATCCAAAATAAGTAAATGCTCTCACAATAGGTAGTAAATGGCCATGAGTGAAGATGCTCTATGACTGTCCAGCTCTTCTGGGAGTGCAGTTATGTACTGCCAAGAGCCTCACCCTCTGAGGCTCATTCACTGTCTTTGGTGAGCATTGGAGTGGATCCCAGGTAAACTAAGGGTAAGCTCACCTGCCTGTTTGGTCACTTGCTTCAATCCTTGTTCCATGTCTGTAATCCCAGAAGAAATACCCGCATCTGGTGTTTTCTAGCTCAGAATTCCCACATGATGAAATTCTTTGCTGCAGGAGGGTGGAAGAGAAGAGTACTGCTCCTGCCTGCTAGTGCTGTGATGCTGGCTTCCCACCTTGTTCTCCTTGTTACCTTCTGCTACCATGTGCTGCTGCAGAGCCACCCCGAGTGTACAGAATGGAGTTTCAAGGGAAGCAAGAAAACTGCGTCCTCTTGCTCCTGCCTGCCCTCAGTGGCACTCAACTATTATCTGTTAAATTGGTCCTTTCCCACAATGACCTGTAGCTGCAGAGTCATCATCTCACCCTCATTACTTTTAGTCATAAAATAATAGAATCATAGAATAGATACAGTTGGAAAGGACCTTAAGATTAATCATTGTCCTATTTGCTTGGACTGATTTGAAATTTTTAATAAGCTGACATATTCAGCCACTATTACTGTGGTTATGTTTGTTTTCTTCAACTCTTGCCTGGCCTTTAAGTGCTGAGGACGTTTCCTGAAACTGAAAAAGAACAATTACCCATTATGGTCCCCTAAAAATTGTATGTGAGTATCATTATGATTTCCATGATTACTTTTCTTACAGGTTGGTGTCTATCCTGGAATGTAGATTCACATCATATAGTGTCAGTCACATAAAAGGCAGACATCTAGTCTAAACTGGCCACCAATACCCTTTTATGCTGTGAAGAGAATAAGAGAGGATCTTTCATCACATCCTAAAATAGGCTTCTTATGCTAGTGGACCAGATGGCTAACAGTAGATGAGGGAGAACTAGTTTAGACCACACATGCAACCTGTAAGTTACATACATAGCCTTCTATACAACTGACTTTACCTATTCTATTCTATGATTCTACCTCACACAGAGCTCTGGCTGTGGAATGTCCCCAGAAATTAATATTGAATGTTGGGCACAATTCTCCTTTTAGTAGCCCTGGGAAATCAGTCATGAGTTATCTGACAGTGAGCACTGTGTTCCACAGAGACAGGAGTCATGTTGAAGAGCAGGGTGGTGGGGATGGTACTGTTGCAGAAAAAAGTGTTTTCTGGAGTCTGAGAAGCATGACCTGTGCCTTCTGTGCTGCATTTCAGCTTTGCTCTTGATAACATGTAATTAGTCCAGAGACATGATAGGGGACTAGCCTAAGCGAGTGAAAAAAAGAAAGCCCAAAGATAGGAAGAGAAATACACTGTGCAACAGAGAGAAACAGCAGACTCAACCTTGTAAAGAGAAGGAATTGAAGCTGTGACAAGAGACATTGCCCTGCAGGAGAAGACCTCCAATGTGCAAGGGAAAGAGGAGACAAAAGCCATTTCACACCAGTTCTCCCATGCAATTGAAGAATTAAGTGATACAGAGATTATTAGTGTACTGCCTAGCATCACAGAAATAACAAGAGCCTTCACACTACCACCTGATTTTCTATGCCAGGGACACATTTCTGTTCACCATAGAAGAATCCCAAAGTGATTCTCTACTCTCCTTCATGGAGCAAAGGCTCCGTGAATGTAAAATTTTATCCTTTTCATCCTGTTAACATCAGGTTGTATCTCCAAGTCAGGCAGTATTTTGTCATTTCACTTCTGTAGACTTGCTGAAGCCTGATGGAGGGGGACTTTCCATGCTACCTTTCATCTTTCCAAAGATGTCCCTGCTCAGCCTTATTTTCCTCTTGATTCCTTCCATCTGGTTTTCATCTGATCCTGAGCAGCTGTCCAAGGTGTGTGTGTATATCCCTTTGCTTGTTTCATCTTTGCTAAGATGCCTTTCTGCTGAATATCTGCTTAACACGATTTTTATTTGGATCTATTTCATTTTTAATCTCACTTTTGGCCTTCATGGCAGAGCTCCTCTGTCAGCTTCCTGTTGTTTAGGAGCTTCAAGTGCTCACAGAGCAATTCACTCTTAAAAATGAAAAAAAGAAACAAACCCCAAACAGAAAAATGTAACTCCATATGGCATACAGTATTGACTAATTAACCCCATAATGGTGTGGCTTTCTCTGCCAAATGCCATTCAGTATTGACTAATTAACCCTATTAATGGTGTGGCTTTCTCTGCCAAATGCCATTCAGTATTGACTAATTAACCCTATTAATGGTGTGGCTTTCTCTGCCAAATGCCATTCAGCTAAAGAACTTGCCTAACCTGTATGGGGATGTCTGGGAAAGTAGGAGGAGTATGTCTTTTGCATAATTTGGAAATATCAGGTAATGCATTGTGGGATTTCTGCTTTGTGGCCTGTAAAGGGAAAATACCAGGAGCATATTTGTTCCTTGAAAAGGAAAATACGAGCCCTGGAAGGGGCTATTAAATTATTCCACACTGCCCAAAATTTCCTAATTTTACTTCCTAATTTTACCTTATGTCTTCACAGACTTGTCTGCTTGATCCCTACCATATCAGCACATACAAATTAAATCAGTATTGGTTTTTATCGCTGTATTTTTTTTTCCTGGAAAAACAATTTTTTTCTGAGAATTCATTTGTGTAATTGTGGGGAAAACTGAAGTCCATAATGTTGCTTTGAAATATCCTACATTCAGTATGTTTTCTGGCTTTTTACCTCAGACCCTTAATTTACGGCTGTTTTCCTCATCCACAGAGCACCAGCTTTCAGGATAAACCCCAGCACTTGGCACATAGTTGATTGTAACTTGCTAGACTGACTACTGGTTTGGACATGGAACAGATGGATGTAGGGAGCATCTTTGGGAAGGTCAATCACAGAAAGAATCAATGGTTTAAAAACCAAATTGGCTCTACAGAGGTGCTGAGATATTAGGAATATATTGCTGCAATACAGTTGGATTTTTTTGAAAGAAAAATAATTTATATGGATAAGAAGGAGGCAGAACAGAAGCACAAGATTACATAGTTAGTGGGATGGGAAAATTGAAACAGCATAGACAAAGAAAAAAAACAATACCAGGGAAAGGAGTTTCTGTACTTACTTAGACATCTAGAGATAACTTTTACGGTGGTTTTGAACTCATACATATTCTTTGATGTGCACTGTGCATTCTTTTATCTGATTTGTCTTTCAAAAAGATAAATCAGATACATTCTGGATGCATACGATTTTTTTTAAGAGCTTGAAGAGAATTTATCTTCATTCAAAAGGATATAAGTTTAACATTTCCCCCATTTTTAAAAAATCACCTGATACCAATTAGAATTCCTTTACTGCTGGGCTGATTTATAGTACTGTAATACAGCACTGAAAATATGAAAGCAGAGAAGCAATATTTCAAAATGCAGCATAAAATCAACAATAAAAAAGTATATTTATAACCTGAAAAGTATGATTTCATCTTGGAGAATTACCAAGCTAATAGCAGTAATAAGCATGATTTTCGTTGTACCATATTGTACTTATTAAACACTTCAGGAGACTTGTGAATAAATCAAATCACAAGATCATTTCTGGATATTTGAACGTATTTTTAGATATTGTAAAAATGTGGAAAACTATCACAACTGGTTATCATTTGTTCATGTTTTCCAAAAGAGGTTTTAATCATAAACCTCATTGTTACATCTTTCAAGATACTGGGCTGATGCCTGCAGGCTGGAAAAGTAACTCTATTTAATAAATGTAGATTTAATATCTTTTGGAGATAGAATTAAAGCAGAAAAAGTATGTGCAATAATGTGAATTATACTCACTATCCCAGGAAATCTTGTTTGGTGTAGAGGGGTTGTTTCAGAGGAAGACAGGGAAATGTTTTAGTAATAAAGATGGGCCATAACCAAAACCCTGGAGCCAAGCTCACGAGCTACAGTATGGAAAGTTTGGATTTAAACTCATACTTTGTGGATTTAAACTCATACTTTGTGGATTTATCATGGGCAGAACTCCAGCCTTGAGGGATAAGATTTTTCTCATGGAAGTGAATGAGTGAAGGAATGAAGCTTTTTTATTGTTAATTACTACTATTATCACCTGTAGTAGAGCAAAGTCTAGCAGACTCAGGTAAAACTGACACTGTTGTGCCAGGTGCTGTACAAACAGTAAAAGAAAGGTCCTTCTTTGAGAATGGTATAGAATAGACAGGTAAGAAGAATAGTTGAAAGGGAAGCAGATAAAGTCAGAACACACCATTGCATTGCAAAAAAGCTAATGGAAATTGAAGTTTGCAGGTGACAAGTGTTAAGACATACAGTCAAACAGCATTTCACAGAGCTCCACCTGTGTCTGCAAGACAACAAATGAAAGGCTGAATCCTTAAGGAACTAGCCCCCTTGAGTAATCTAGTGTTGCTTGAGCTCCATAGAAGTTATTTTTTATATCCGTTTACAGTTAGCAACTCACACTACCTAAGAACTCCGCCTTATATTTGCTTTGCTACTTGTGGTACAGAGAGGCCATTGGAAATTCACAGATGCAGTACATATTAAGACTGAATTCCACCAGGCAGAAAAGCTGTTTCCATGTTGACCTGTTGTGGCATGGACATCTTACTTTGTAACAGTCATTTTGGTAGCTGTGATAGTTCCTTCATACCTTTCTTCATGTCTGATCTTTGTTTAAAAACAACGAAGAAGTGTTCCTTTGATTTTGTTTTCAGTAGATTAAACAATAGGATCCTAAGAAAACACTACCTTTCACCAGCTTTCTTTCCAGCTTCAAAATAGCTTGTGCTATTATTTTTCAGTTTATGGTAAAACAAATTCCTTCATGGTGTGAACACCATGAAATGACAACTTTCAGCCCACAGGGAATTGTTTTGGCTGACTTAAAAACCCTTGAAAATAAAGATTGTAATAGAAATCCTGGTGGAAACCTTTATGACACTAACATGAACAAAGCTCTGCTATAATGTTTTCTGGAAACAGAGCCATAATAATTTGTTCAGGAATCTGTTCTGATCTCATCATAAAGGGAAAAGTGTTCCTGTCAAGTTTAATCCCAGATCTCATATAAGCATGTGCATATTTCCAGCAGGCACTATCAATACACAGACATTTAGAAAATAATTGTTGTTCTACAGTACCCAGAGTGAGGAATTAAAAAAAGAGATCTTAACGACATTCTTCGGAAATAGCAGGACAAGTAAAATACAGTCGATGGCTGCACTGTGAATCGCAGAAGGAAGTAAAGCCATTAGTATTACTACTGCTAGGGCTCTCACTGTATTGACACTGTGCTATGAGATTTTCTTCTTGAGTAAAAGAACTGACTAGCTTGATGGATCCCCAGTGTGTTTTCACTAGAGGTGCGGATACATTTATATGAGTCAATGTGTAGAATACATGAGCTTGCTTTCCTCAGATACCTGTCATGAACAACAAGTATTCTGGAAAATAACAGACTGAAAGCACCTAACCTAAGATGTTAAGTGCATTGCACAACAGTCTATGGTGCAGAAAGATGGCAGATAGCTCTCAATCTCAAATAACTCAATGGGAAACAGATGAACTATTAAGTGTGAAAATAACTTATTTGAAATTAACTTCTGTATCTACTGCCTCCCAGTCTGAATTACACAGGGCAGGTGTGTCCTAACAAACCAGGTTAAGACAGTATGAATCAAAGAGAGTCTCATGCGGCCCCTCATCAGAGGATGAGTTTAAAAACAAGAGTGGATTTGTAATCCACATCTAAAAACATGGATGTAGGAGAAGGTATTTTTTTTGACAAGAGAGTGTGCAAACCTTGCTGTGTTTCCCTGGAAAGCTTGAGAAAATGACAGTCCTCAGGGTATCTAAACCCTGTCACACTCTGGGGACAGAAAAGGGGCATAGAAGGACCACAGGCTGTGAAAGCAGGGAAAGCAACATGTTATGACCTTACATGGGGACTGAGTTTATAAAATAAATTAAAAACTTATATCACTTTCAAGATTGTCACCTTTCTTAATGCCATTATTTCTGTCCTTCTGTCTCTTTGTTTCTCTCCGCCTCTTTATCTCCAGCCTCCAATTTTAAAATAGATTTTGATGCAACCATCAATGTAACAACAACTGGCCAGGGCTGCTACTGTGCACAGGAGATATAGTTGAGATGTGTCTTTTTGGCTGCTGTTCCTCCATGACCTAAGAGACTTGTCTGTGCTCATTAACTGAGTTCAACATCTCTGCAGCCTTCCCCTGCTGGCAGGAGCAACGTGTGAAGAAGATAAGGGCAAAACTGACACCTGTTTGTCTCTTGAACATTGACTTTTATGACTCGTGATAATGCAGGCTTACAAAAGTTGTGTGCGCTACCTTGACATAAAAAAAAAGTTCTGAAGTATATATTTATTTTTATAATGGTCCTGAGCAAAAACAAATGTGAAACATGCTGGCCAATGAAAACAGAACACTGATTTTTGGAAGAACACATAGTACAGTATTCTGATACAGTCCACAACATATCATGTGAAGAGGTTAGTAGGTTTTTCTGGAAAGGCTTGGCTGAGCAGTCAGCTGGACCAAACCAAAATAGGTAGAAACTTAAACCACGTGTTTCCACAGCCATTGCAGGATTGAATAAGGATCATCTCAATTAGGTTTTGGGTTTTTTTTTCTTTTTTTTTTTGTTTAAATATAATTTGCTTTCAGTTTTATTGCTGGGATAGCATTTCAATGAACATTATTTGGCTTCTCTCATCTTTCCCTCCAAGAAATTAAATGAAAGTAAGGCTCTGGGATCCACCCCTCAGGGACTATAAAGGCGTAGCGCATTTACCCCAGAAGCCCCTCCTGCAGTGCATTTTTCTGGCCAATAAATATGAAAGAAACCCCAAAGAGGTGAACCTGTGCTGTGGAATGTGTACCTGCCTTAGCTTCTGATCTTGTTTAGTGTTAATCTGGATACAAACATCTCTTTCATGAAAGGTCCTTAGGGAAGGTGAACTCACTGTGTGCATGTTTGTGCTTGTCTTGTTGGAAAGTATAAGTAGAAAATATGAAGGCTGAAGCTTTACAAATGTAAGCTACTTTTGGACAAAGAGAATTCTTCATCTGTTCCCTCA